>APFE031594582.1:72001-126653 GCA_000404065.3 Pinus taeda | reverse complement strand
TGTTTCAGTCAATAAACTCTTTCAAGGTTGCTTGTCTTGTCTTAAGGTCAAAAGTCCTAGGTCTAGGGTTTAGGTCCAATTTGTCTTTGAGGTCATGTCTTTAAAAGTCAATAAATGCCCAGCAGGCTAGAGGGAGGATAGTATTTCTTCAAAATATTTCATCTTGTATAGCTAATTTTTTACCTTGGATTTAAAAACCCTGTTTTTAAAGACAAGGTCATTTTCTCATGTTGTAAAAGGTTGTAAAAATTCATCGAAAGTCAGTATGCAGCCCTGGTCCCCTTTGCTAAGATTCCTCAGAAGCTATCCCTGCAAAAATTTTCAAGAAAAAGCATCAGTTCAACCAATTTCAGGACAAAAGGAAACCATAAAGTCAACAACATTTAAATTTTGAAAAAGTGTCACTTATAAACATTAGAAAGAGGGTTTGAGGGGAAATTAATTTAAATCAAGCCTTTAAAGCCCCTCTCTCCCTCCATTTGATTATCATTTGCCTCATAGCAATAGTGAAAGGCGATTTGGAGACAAAATCGGGTGGAATTGCAGAGAGGATCAGTGCGCGACCCGTCCACAGCTGTGCGGGACCTGTTGGGTGGGCGCGACCCATCCAGGGGGTCCCAACAGTTGCAAAATAACACGGGCGCGACCTCTTGGGTGTGCGCGACCCGTCCAGTCCTGCATGCGACATGTCAGGAGCTCACCTACAACAATTTCTTATAAACTTCAAGAAAACCCCAAATCTCCTCAAGTTTGCATGTAGGCCCTTAATCATTAATGTTTTTTGCCTGCTAAAGCAAAATGATCATGGAAAATGTGCATAAATGCCATCAAGTTGAAATGGGAAATTCATGAGTATTTAGTTTAAAAATGTCAAAGGCAAGGTTTTGTTTTGCTGTTTGCAAGGTTATCCTTTTCACCCCCACTTTTTCCCCACATCCCTTTACCACCTTCCATATCATTTCTACCTAATCTCCCTACCAAAAATACCAAAGCCCTAAACATCACCCCTATCCCTAAAATTCAATAACATAACCCCATGTTGTGATTTCTTCGTTAAATTCCCTTTTTAATATATTTTCCCTTTGTTCCCTCAAAAGGTCCCTTCCCTAACATCTCCCTAGTTTTATTTGTCCCCTTGAAGCAGCATTTCAACAGTTAAAATAGCAGGTCATTTGAGCAGAAGCAGCAATACATTTCAGCCACTTTGCTCTTGAAACCATGTCAGAAACTGAAAACGACTATGAGCAAAGTGATGACTGTGAGTCAACACCAGAGGTTGAGGTACAAAGGAGGAGGGGTGGTAAGGGTGGTCACCATGTGAGAGAGGAGCCCACCACTTTGACTTATTTGCAGGCTTGTCCACTTGCAGTCACATGTTTCCGCTACCTATCATGTTATGAATTTTGCGAGAGGATTTCTCAAATTCAGCATCACAGGGAATTGGTCCGCTTGTTTGTTTTGCATTTGCATGACGGGCATGTAAATCTTGCAGGGGTGAATTTTACATTGACACCTGAGATGGTTTCTCAAGCAACAGGGATACCTAATGTTGGAGAAGAGTGGAACAAGCGCAAACTATTGGACAGATTTCAGTATGAACCTTACATTAAACCTGAATATATGAGGTACATGACTGGTGTATTTCCTTTTAGATTTTTGAAGGATGAGTATGTTCCCTTGATGAGGCTCATCATGCGCTATTTCACCTGTGAGGGTAGATTTTCACGTTTGTTTTCGTACCATATTCGCTTGTTGATGCATTTCACACGGGAACGGATGATGAACATACCTTTTTTCATGTGCCAGAATATTGAGAAGATGGTGCCATTGGTGCAGAGAAAGAGTCCAGCACAACAACATAGGAGCATTTACCATTATGCTTTGATCAAGATTGTGGTCATGCATCAGTTGGCCCAGCAGGGTATCCCATGGGAGGATTTCATCTCCCGAGACTTCTTCACAAGGGACACCACCACCCCCGGAGGTTGTTTCATGAGGGGGAGTACTCACAGCAGCATGAATCCCAGAAGTTAGACATGTCAGCTCTCCTCCGTTTGGTCACATATCAGAGAGGCCCAGGGCCTTATTTGCATCAGTGGGCAAGTTATTTTCCCACAACAGTTGAGGGTCTGCCTTCTTATCAGGCCACGAGTGTTATCTCCACACCAGGTGGAAGGGGCCTCGTTTCTGACAGCAGCACAGGTATCAGAGAGGGGCAAGCAGCCCAGGATTGAGCAAGGATTGTCATGTGATCCAGATATTGACATCATTGATATTGAGGATAGTTCCCCTGCCTCAAAGCTCAAGGAGATCATCCGAGAGCAAAGGACCGAGAAATAGTCGCTGCACAAGAAATTACAGATGGCAAAATGGATAATTAACTATTTAGAGCAGCGCAACAAACAGTTGGAGGATGAGCACGAGCTTTATGAGCAGCGGAAGATTCGTGAAGACCGGGAATTGGCTCGTAGGAGACCCGGTGATTTGACACCCATAGATCGAGAATCTATGCTCATTCGGGTCAATGCTCATTTGGAGAGGTTGCTGGCCAAGGCCAACAGAGATAAGGACCTGCTCTGGAATATGAAGAACCACTATTGGGCCCGAATGCACGTATGCAAGGCGAGAATGAAGGTGCTCCAAGGATGGTTGGCCAAGGCACTAAAACAAAGAAAAAGGCCCAATCCCCTCCACATCTTGGCTGAGGCTTCCTTGAAGGAGCATGGTGCTAAATGACTCAACCCCAGCACAAATTTCAAAAAATTTTGAGCAATTTTGGTCACTTGTGAATTTTTGGTCAAAAAACAGGTTTTCTCCACCAACGAGTCACGCACCGTGCGCGACCCTTTCGATGGGAAGGTCCATTTCAGGAAACGTTTGCATTTTTGGATTTTTTAGGACAAAAATACACTTGCTCAGCAAATACCAAGAAATTTCACCAAGTTTTGAGCCTCCAGAAGGTCAAAAAACAAGCAAAAAATGACTTTCTGCCACCTTTTTGACACACAGGAAGAAATCTTGGGAGATTGCCATTTTGGAGGGGCAAATGGACACCAAATTCAGAAATTCCACTTGGGTTGGAAAGTAGACATCTAGAAATTTCCAAAAAGCCCACTTTTTCCTCATTTGGACACATGGAAGTGCCTCAAAATTGGCTCCAAAGGCGTGTGACCCGTTCAGAATCAGGGCGCGACCCGTTGGGCAATTTTCACAGAAATGCACCTACAGCTCAACAAAATGCATTTTTGACTAGGTTTGACTTTTTGGAGTGGATTTTGATCATCCTTGATGTAAATGATGTAATTTTATGATATTATGACACTCATTTATCTCTTCTAGAAGATTCATTCATAAGATAGGCAAAAGTTTAATGAATGAATTGGTTTCCTAGCTTATAGAGGCAAGTTGTTTTGACTGCCTAGTTTTTAGTGCTCAGTTTGGAAGTGGTTGAAACAGCTCCTAGGATAGTGAGCTCGACCCCTAGAGTCAAGGAAAGATGTTAGCTTGCCTATATTATGTACTTTCTTTGTCATTTTCATGGTTGGACTCTTGAGGGAGAAAGCTTCTATTGTATTATTCATTGTATCTCTGCATTTTTGGCAAAGGAAGAAAGACCAGGGTTTTGCAGTCCTTTTTGGGATTCCTGTGGTTACATGTATTGATGGTGTGTTTCTCTTTGTACTTGTAATTTTGTTATGTGAATCATCTTCTTACTTTTTCTTCTGCAAACTAGGCAAATGAAGTGTTAAGGTAGAATTGATGGTTGCTATGCTCTGCCTTTAAGTTTGCTTAATATCAATGTTTTCAGTTGTTTAAGGAGGATTCAAGGTGATTGCTTGCTCTCCTTAGCTCCTCACTAGTCATTCTCATCCATTCAAATCTTTAAAAGGCATCAATACAGTCTCCTACCTCGCCCGAAAGAGCCCCCTACGAAAACTGTGTCCAATCCCCGCACCCAAAATTGCCTTTCCCTAATTTTCCACCAAAACCCTAAAAAATCCCAAATCAAACCTTTTTATCAGTTTACTAGCCTAAAATCAGTGTTCTTTATTGGTTATCTCTGCCCGTTTAATATCTTTACCGAGATAGACCGGAGAGAGCCCTCTCCTGCCCCGTAGGGCTAGCTACGAGGCTAAGTGGTTTGATGTTGCCTTGGAGTTTACCTTTTTCAGCATGAGGTGAAATTTCAAGCGCTAGCAGTATGCATAAAGGGAGTTCTCTTAACGTTGACCTTATGATATCTGGTAATTATGTTGTGAGCATGATTATGTCGATGTCTATATGTGTATACATGTATGTATGTCGTTGAATGACTAGATAATTATTATTTTTGTGTTGATGTTTATATGTATGTATGTGTATATATGCATACTGTTGTCTGACAGGGTCATTAGGGATCATTCTTGTTGAGGAATGATTTCTTATGCAGGTGAATGGCATGAAGAGGTTCCAGGTCTTATGAGGAACCAATTGGGAGGAGTAGCCTTGACAAATCTATGAGGTCAGTATCATCTGGTTATGAGTTGATATTATGTGATTATATTATGTCTATATCATGGGCAAGCTATATCGAGAGATACATCATTTAAATGAAAGCGGTTTAGTCTGCGACATGCTGGGACAAGCACAGATAAGATACTGGAGGCAAGGTTGGTTGGTAGAGGCAATGTGGTTTTGGATGTGTGGTAATATTATTGTGCATATGTTGTATATGTTGTACATGTTGCATATGTGATGTTGTGTGCATGCGATGTTATGTATATATAGTGCGTGTACATGTTGTTTATTCATTGAGTATGTACAAGGTGGTACAGATAGTGTTGTGCGAATGTTGCATATGCAGTGTTGGGTATAGATGGTGCTATGTACATGTTGGATATGCAGTGTTGTGTACATGTTGTATATGCAGTGCTATGTACATGTGGTATTGTGTACACGTTGTACAGGTGGTACGATGTACATGCGGTATTGTGCAGGTGGTGTTGTGTACATGTGATGTTGTGCACACGTTGTGCAGGTGGTGCTTTGTATAGGTGGTATTGTGTACGTATTGTACATATGGTACTAGTGTACATGTGGTATTGTGTGTGCGTCATACATGTTGTATTGCAAGCATGTGGTACTATGTATGTGCAATGTGTAGTTGTGGTATCACGACATGTGTATTGGTTGTGTTGTAATCTGTATACGTATATGTATTGTGTTGTACATCTATTGTAGGTGTATGTATCATGTTGTGTTGTACAATGGATGTAGGTGTATGTGTGGTATGTCGGGTGTAGGTGCATGTATTGCATGGTGTTGTATGTCGTGTGCGGTTGTATGTGTGTGACGCACACTATGTGTATGTACACATAGTTGAGGAGAAGGCACTAGGTGTTTGTCGGATGTGGAAACCAATCTGGTGTGAGTACGGAATAAATATAAAGACAGAAGTAAGAATCGATGAAGGATAAGTATCAATATCTTATTTCAATTTTATTATGCATGTGATCTATGATTCTAACTTGTGATGGTTACATGTGATTTATGATCATGGTTTATGATGATTTCATGTGATTCATGATTTTAATTTATGATGGTTGTTTTGAGCTAACCTGATGTGATATGTTTATGCAAGATGATCTGGTCAAATATGCTAGTTTGACTTGTTCTGACAGGAAGCGAATAGAATTGCAAGTGTAACTTGTTGGCGGGCCATCAATGAGGTATGATTTGAAGTTATTTTAATTTATTTTGAATCTAATGGAAATTATGTGCTTGGTACAGGGAAGCATGAAATGCCCGGTTGGGTGGTTGAAACTGACGACAAGCATTAGCAATAAAAACAAAATAAATTAGAATAGGTAGCATTATGTTGAAGCATTCAGGAGCAGGGCCATTGTGGGACATTGGTACCCAATAGTATCCATTGACTTCCATGAGCTTCTTATGACCGGTATGATGGTTTTCAAGCAGGTATGTGCCTTGGTTTTTGTATCTTCTAATGCGAGGAAGCCTTGCCAAAGGATGGACTGCTCGCGATGGGGGTGCCACCGAAACTTGGAAGGTGTGTGACTGCATGAAAGGGGATGATTGAATTGCCCAAGGGACTATGTAGTAGAGAAGGGAAGGTCGAGGATAGATTTGTTTTGGTCATTATCATTGACATATGGAATCAAATGCACATTGGGAGTGTGCCCTGGAACAATGAGTCAGTAACTATTCACTAAGAGGACAGGTGGCACTGGACATTGGAAGTAGTTTTGAATTTGGCAGTGGATTCTGGACTTCCTGGGAAGGACACAATTCCTATTATTACTTTGAGGGTAGAGGTGTGAGCCTCTAGACTCCCTTGTTGTGGATACAGGCATCGTATACTTTTATTTTTCGGTTGAGAAAATGTGTATATGTGTATATCATTGTAAATATTGTAATAAGTTGGATTTATAACGCTCCATAGACAATATGATTATTTACTGAGTGAAGCAAATGTGTATGTGTATATGTGGTTGTTATTGTAAATACTGTAATGAGTTGTGTTATAAAGATCCATAAAATGGTATGTTTGTCATGTTTTAGCAGGTGTTCATTGTAAATACTGCAATGAGCTGTGTTATAAAGCTCCATGGGCAGTATGTTTCGTTTTCAGTAGTCTTGTTGGTTGTGGGTGTCATTGAACACCAAAAACAATGTTCCCCCAAGGGGGAGGGTTCTGTAAAAGCCATGGTTAAAAAATCATGTAAAATATATAAGACCATGGTTGATGGGACATGTATTCCAAGCTGAATGGTGGGCAAAACATCTTAGTGGGTGTTCATTTTGGTTATTATGGCTAAGGAAATTAGCAAAGGAAATAGCTAAGGTTTTGGAAAGGCAAATGGCGTTTTTGACACATTTATTTATGAAAATAATGGAAATTAGGAGAAAAGGAATGTGAAAGGTCACATGTTGTACGTGAAGAGTAAAATGAAGGAAAATAATGGAAAATGAAGGAAATATAGGCCTCATTAATAAAAAGGATTATGAGGATCAGTTGGTAACCTTTTGGCAGTTTAGCTTTGGAGCTCTCTCCCTCTCTCTCTCTCTTGGACACTTAGAGTTTTCTTGGAGCACTTGGGCATTGGATCAAGAAAGGCAAAGAAGGCAAGAGGAAGCGAAGATCAAGCAAGGAAAAGCAGGGTCAAGCAGCTACAACAGGATTCTTTGCACGTATTGATTTGCATGTGTGATTTCCTTGCTATATTTGGCATGCCTAGTATTGCATGTGGTAATTTTGTTGTTATGGCATGGGTTTTGCCAGGTGTGACAGTGTTTTCTCAGCCTATCCTTGCCATTTCTTGACAGCCTTGATGAGATGGGTTCTCATACTTCGGTTGACATAGATTACCGGATGGATTTGAAGCTGAGTGGGGTGAATCTCCGAAATGACAAACACATGACATAATGGTCCCTGAACCTGACTGTGGATCACGGTAAAGCCACTGGCCTAGTAACCCTTGTGATCCAAGTGGATGTTGGTGGCCACCCACCTATCCCATTTGGACCCCCACAACTATCTCTTTCAGTTTTTCAATTTCCATAATTATATCACAATTTACTATTTTTAGCAATTTTTTCGGGTCCTGAACTTCTGGAGCCATTTGAGGCCCTAAAAGATGTTTTTGGGGAAATCTGGGAGAAACATGGATCCATGGACAAGTTTCTCCTCCCATAGTTGTAGTGCTCAGATAGATGTTTCTAATGAGCTGTTGTACGTGTCAAACGAAGATCAGGTGCCAAAGTTACGACCCCGGGAAGTTGATGTACCAACTTACCCAACACAGGGCCCACAATTTGGCATTTCATCTTCTAGGGTTAGGTTTTGGGATGTTAAGGGTTTTCCATGGTTTCTCAATAATAAATAGGCCTTCGAGCCTCATTGTAACACAGTTTAGAGGGATGTGGTTGCAACATCTCTTCTCAGAGATAAGCTACCATCACCTTATCTGGTTTATTTCCATTTCTATTTGTAAGCATATTTCAGTGTTTTACATTAATGAAATGAAGTATTATTTCCACTGCATCTCTGTGTTTATGGTTATCTCTATAATTTGTTGTGTTCCTGTTTAAATCCGGATCAGTGGTATCAAAGCGTCTACTTTTTCTCTGTTTTTCTTTGCATGTCCCCAATGAGGTTGGGATATAAGGAGTTAGGGCTTGAACTGGTCGAACCTTTGCAAGACCAGCCTCGCAAATCCCGATGACCTCCCATGGCATATGAAAAGAAAGACGAGGGGGCAGGAGATCCTATCAAAATCTTGCTCGAACGCAATGATGGACACCTTTGCGCAGATGATGGACAACTTTGCGCAGATCCTTTAGTGGCTACCCAGAGGTGATGCATCGACTTCCAACAGTTACTCTGGAAACACCACATCGTTTAAGGTACAAGTTAATTTTGGAATCCCCATATTCGAGGGTCAGATAGACACAAATGACGTCGATAAATGGTTAAATCTGCTAAAAGGGTATTTTTTTGTTCATGATTTTTCCAGTCGGGAAAATAATATTTTCGCTCTTCTCAAAGTAGCCCCCCATGTCAAGGACTGTTGGGAAACCTACAATGATTAGAAGGATGAAAGTACGGGCTCATTATTTTCAGCCACACCCACTTGGGATTCCTTTCGGGATGCCATCAAGGAGCAGCACTACCCTGTCAAAAGCTATGAGGACAAATACATAAAGTGGACCACGTTGTGGCCGGGAAGGGACCAAGATGTGGATTGCGGTAAAGCTAGGATTGTGTCTCTCGGTGGGCCTAGGAATCCTTGCCAGTCAATGGTGGGATATATAGTAAATCCAAGAGGTGTATTTCTCTTTGTTGGGCCTAGTAGTCCCGAGATGGGATGTACGGTAAATCTTGGAGAATGGGTCTCGGTGTAGGGCCTAATGATCCTTGGATCATACTTTGGATTACTGTAAAGCCTGAGAGACTAGGAGGCACTCAAATCCCTCATAGTGTAGGTGGAGAACTCTAGTAGCATCCATGCTTGTTTGGTTCTTTTCGGTTGGTTATGAGTCCCACATTCATGCTTGGAATATGGCATGGGTGTGACTAGCTGAAGAGAGATTTGGCTCAGCCAATCTACGGTCAGGTGGAACATGGTAGTCCCATCCCCGGTTGGTTTCTACATTCATTAATGAGAAATTCATCCCTTTGGTTTTCATGTGTAAATGTACTAGTTTATATGTGGATTCTATGGCTAATGTATTTATGGTACTTCTGTTGTTACTATGCTAGTTATGTTAATGTTTTATAACAACAGCTGTGTATGGCTCTCATCATGTTTTTACTTGTAAATGAAAGGACAATGTATCTATGAACTAATAGATGATAATGCAGCAAATGACATGAGGGAAAAATGGTTCTTAGCGATTTTCATATAAGTACGAGATATCCATTGCTTAAATTTGTTGTTTACACCTATAGATTACATGTTTGTGATATGTTTGACAAAATGTTTGTCATGGATAGTAGGGGTATGGATAAGGGCTTGTTCAACTAATTGTTTTTTCATCATTGTTTCCATGTTACTTTACTGCTTTGAAGATGTCATTCCATTATGGGTAGTGACTTGGGCTTTGGGCCTAAAAAAGTGGCTCAAATCTTGGGGACGGTGGCACTAAACTGGACAAAATGGTCCCTAGACGCTGGCTTGCAAGCCTGTGAGAGCGTCCAATGGTCCCTGGACGTAGGCATGTCCATAGCATGAGAGCGTTCAAAGGTCAAGTAAGCATTATCAAGGAAAAAGTTGGAATATTCATCAATATTCATGGAACTGGCATCACAAATTTACTATGCAAAGGGATATTATCAAATACCAACATCTACCATAAATTGGAGAAGTCACAACAGCGCTACATGGAATCAATGAAAAGAGAATTATGCAAAAACCAACCATAAAGATTTTAGACCCAAAGGAATTGAATTTAGATGGATGGGTCATCATCAATGGCAATAAGAATGTAGAGCTATAAGGAAATCCTATTATTTGGTTTCATTATTGTAAAACTTTGAAGACAAAACTTTTTGAAGAAGGGTATTATGATATGACCCCAAGAAGTTAAATGTATATATGATATGATCCTATGGGGAGCATATATTGGATTAAATGCACATGTAATGTGTGTGTGTATATATATATATATATATATATATAATATATGTAATATGATCAACCTAATAAGTAATAGGCCATATGTATAGTGAATAAGTATATAAAGAAATCGTATGGTTATTATTGAGGAGATGTGATTTGAATGTATAAATATATTTGAGTATGGGGAGTTTCTCTCATTATTATCTATATTGGAGTTGTGTTCCACATTTACATTAATGTGCATAGTATGTATTTCTAGTTTTTTATATAATTGGATTATAACAACCTCATTCTAAAGCAAAAATAACTATAACAATTCATTAAAACAAACTTCTAAAATTCATATGATAAAAAATATTAAAATAAAAAGAATTAAATTACGAAATATATATATATATATATATATATATATATATATATATATATATATAATTTATTTACTTGAATGTTAGGAGATATTTCAGTATTAATCACATTAGAACTTTTTTGTCGACGCATTTCGAACCATCTAGTGTGGTTCATCATCGGGACAAGATATAGAGTCAAATTATGGCACCAGATTAAATAGCCACAAGGAGAGCTAATTTTTCGATCGTTATAGTATAACAACTAGTTTGACTAGATAATAAAATATCTTAACTATAATTTGACTGAAAAAAAATAAATGTTAAAAATATAAAATTAATCCCTATAAAAAAAATTGAATTGACTTCCTTATTATTTATCTACTTACTAATAAAATATATTTAAATACTAACAAAACTATAAAATGTTGGGACTAACTGATCCGAATTGGATCCATGAAAGACTGATTAAAGAACCATGACTGTATCAGGTTAAGACAAATCTCTAAAGAATTCAAAACCGTGATCAAAAACACCCTTGGACCAGTGGAAATGGAAACCAACATGGAACGACGAGGATCTCGGTCAAAGTCCGCTGACTGAGGCCCATGGAGACTGCGCAGGAGGTCAAAGTAGCCCCTTGGAGCCCCGGATCGGGAAAAGGATGTGGATTTTGATGTGCGATTAGCGCATAGCTGGGAAAATAGGGCCGAAATGGGGGAAGCCCGAGCACACAGACGCATGGCAAGTCGGAGAACTGAGGGCGAAAAAAGGCAAAAAGCGCTAAACGTACAAGGCGAGACCCGCACTCTGGAAACCGACGGTATTGATAAGGGCACCCTCAAACGATAAGAGATTTTGGATGGAAGCGGAGCGATCCCACTCAATGATTGATGCGTGGCAAGTGGAGGTGAGAGAAAACTGCCATTGATCGCACGTTATCAGTCAAGCAAGTCAACTGCGCGGGATGTGCTTATGGTGTCGGATCTAGAGGCCCCAGATCAGATGGCTGAGATCGCGCCCGATGGAGGAAGCGGAATCGACAAAGGAATACACCGCATTTTAGAAGGATTTGGAATCTATTTGACCGCCATGGTGGAGGAAAGACTTCATCCACGACGTAACTGAAGAAACAAACCGACGAGGCAGGCTAGCGCCGTTTAGAGGAGGACAAGTGGCCACTCCTTGAGTGTTCATTCTAACGCCAAACATGGAACTCCAAGCGCAACTGCAGAAGGTGAATCAACAGAGGCGAAAGAGGAACCGAATGGGCATGAGTTCGAATGGCTAAAAGCCATGAACAAGGAAACATAATAGACAGTTAGAGTCAGTCAGAGTAAACCCCGAGAGTAAGACTAAACACTGAGAGACAAAAACCAGAGAAGAAGGCAGTAAAGAAAAAGCAGAAAGTGACAGAGGGCCGAGCTGACCAGCGACATTGTCGAGCACCAGAGCTTGAGAGATTCAAGCCATCCCATAGAGGAATCTGTCCGGACTGAGCACCACATTTGGCTCTTTCCACTGTAGGCCAGAAGGTCACAGAGCTGGTAGGAAGAAGAAGAGTCTATGTACTCCAGTGGCTTGGGGAATCCAAGAACCACCCTGCCAAGCAAACCTGCTTCAGGAGAACTCACATTGAGTCCCTGTATTGTAATTCTCTGCTTAAAGGCACAATAAAACAAGGCCACCACTGAAAGCTGGACTGGAGACGTAGCCCTGGAGAATAGGGTGAACTCCGTATTAAAAATTCTTGTGTCTTTGTGTTTTCTTACTGTATTTCTTTGTTGTCTTTCCATTTTATTGTCTACGTATTGGCAATCTGATCAATCCATTGCTTCAATAACACGAAACACATACCAGCACATGAGTCTATAATACCTTTAAACAATAAATCTTTAGCTGATGTCACTCATAGGGTGAATATCAGATCACTAACTAAATATAAATATTAGAATAATTAAATTCCTAGAAAAGTCTAAATAAATAAATAATTTAGCAAATAAATTTTGATTAAAGCTTCAATAAGAAAGCTAAATTATATAGATTGATTAAATAATTAGAACAAACTTCTTTTGACTAATAAAGAATATCTAAATTATAACCTATAACTAAACAATAAAAATGTTAGGACCAATTAAAAATAAAAATTTTTAGAATAATTAAATAAATAAACAAATATTTATTTATGAAAAATTATATTGATATCTTTGGATAAATTCACAAATGTCCTCCTAGAAAAAAGGTAAAGAGATTAAAATTAAAATCTACTTTAACATAGTAATTTCAAATTAAGATAAGAGAATAAAAAATAAAATCTACCCCTTAAGGGAAAAAAAATAAAAATAAGAAAGGAGATAAAGAAAACCTAGAAAAATAAATAAAAATTAAAACTAGGAGGAAAAGGCAGGGACCCAACACCTACTAATCTTCCAACCATTGTCTCGGTCAGATTCCTAGACATCTTTTCAATTCTATAGCTTCCCTGAACTTACGGTGACAGAAATGATAAATTTTAGCAAGGACTCGGGTGTCCTCAATGCAGATATGATGTTTAGTCTTTTCTGCATGTTTAGCCAAAGCTGAAGAATGCGTCCTCCCATGTTTCATGTCTGCCACATGCTCATGAATCCTCTGATTTATGGATCGGCCAGTCTCACCAATGTAGGGAGTAACACATGAACATGGGATGAGATAAACACCTTTCATATTCTTGGGGTCCACATGGTCTTTCAATGACCTCAGAGAGCTCTTAATGGTATTTAGGGGCCTAAAGGTCGATGGGACTTTATGTTTCCTTAGAATCCTAGAATGAAACCTCTTGAACAAGTGGTTTCTCAATTTATACTAGTTTCTTAACCAAACCTTTGAGTGCCACTACAAGAACCAATCACACGTTGATCTTTCCAAGTGCAATGATGTGATATTTATAAACCACACATTACAGGAGAAAATTCAAAGGAAACAACTTAGTATGTAGATTTAATAGCCATTGTTCAAGCATTTTATATATCTTGATTGTAAAAATGACACATGACTAAAGATTTTTTTGTAGGTTTATGTTTTAGGTTCTTCATAATTTACTTCAAAATTTCTAAAGAAAAAAAAATAGCTTATGCACCTAAGACATTTTTTATGGTAAGGTTGGTTGTTCATAAAGCCGTGTTTCATGGAATTTGACCCAATCACCATGGCCTTACTCTTATCTAAAATGTGGTTGAGGCATCTAGAGTTAATCCATTATTAGTAAGGGGATGTCTTTTACACAATAAGAAAATGTTTAGATGCATATATTGATCACAATTAATAATATCATGGAGAAAGATAATAATAATAATAAAACTAGTTATAAAATTTGTAAAATCGGATTTAAGTGAAGGGTTGTCTTATAAGATCAATTTTGAATGTGAATAATTTTATTAAATAAAACAAATATATTCGACAAAACTATCAAAGAATAAGGTAAATTAATGTAAATTAATAGAAGCGTGTTTAAAAAAGACTTAAGCTCAAGAAAATTTATTGAAAATTTCATTAAACTCTTGTTGATGGCTTAAAAAATTATCACCAACAAAAACAAGGAATAGCACTCGATCAAGGCCTCAATTAGGCAAATACTCATTTTGTATAAGAATATTCATGAGTGTGCAAGCCCAATTTCCACTAAAAAGTTTGGAAAATAACGAATGCCAATCCAAAGGAATGAAAATAAATTAATATTATTTATAAACCATTCTAAAACGAATAAATGTAATCTAATTAATAATATATTTAACTACCTATCCTCATCATGTGCAAACACTAAATCGTTTCAAATATGAGATAAAAGGTTTGTAATTGAATAAAGAAAGAAATCATTTCTTTAATAACATAAAGCACATGGAAACTATATTGTTATTTATGTAGATAAATAGCTATTTGAAAAATTATAATATGTTCACTTATATTTGATAATTACATGTATTGAAGCATATCATTTGACACATGAAAATAGTAAAACCAGTCTAGATCCATCTTACTTCAGATCTTCCAAGCATCGAGGGAGATCAAATCTTTTTTCGCTCTAAAAGAGGTTTGCATCTCAAGGGATTTGATCCCTCTTGGTGCTTGGTATATCCAAGGTTAAGATGGATCTAGGTTGGTTTAATTATTAATTATAACTATAATTTATAAATATAATTATTAATTTTATGTTTTTTTATTTTATTTTTATTTGGTTTTATTTTAATTGAATCAAAATGTTAAACATTGCAACATCTTTACCATCATGGGTTGGAAAGTGCCTCTTGGTGCAAAGATAATTCAATGCTTACATTATATATATGCAAAAGTACTAGGTGTATCAATAACTAGCGTATGCCTCAAAAGTTGTATCACTTCATATTTCAATACCTCATAAAAATACATCAGTTTAAATTAAAATACAAAGAAAATATCAAAATATAAATTTTAGTCCAAAGCAAGAATAATCTTGATTATTTCAAGAAAATACAGTTCCAAGAAAGATGCTTCAGCTATAGACAAAAAAATCTTGTCTCTCGAACCAAATAGTCAAAGCCTTAATTTCATTTCAAGTTTCCTTGATATATATTTTTTTTGTTCTCCTCCTCCAATCCTTAGCCTTGAGTTTCATGACCAAGAAAAGAGTATTGATCAATAGATTTCTCCTTGAGAGGTTTCTTTTTCATTGTTCTTTCCTTTAAGATTACTCTCCCATTGATTGTAGAGCTCAGTTACAAGAGAGACATGTGGAGGATTTTGATTATTCAAAGTGATTTGACATTGGTAGACCCTTCTTTTGATTTTTGACTTATTCTTCCTATATTTGGAAAAATGTGTGTATTAATAGCTTTGGTACATTCTTCTGACAAGGATTAAAATTCCTTGGTCAATTCACTATTCCATTGATTTAATTTCATTATTTATTTTTTTATCTCATCTTGCTTTTCTTCAATACTAATTAAACATAGTTGATTTGGTAGGGCTTCCTTGATAGGACCTGAAGATGGAGGATTGTAGTCTTCCAAATGTTCAAAGCTCGAACACCAATGATCCTTGAGAAATCTAGGGCATCACTAGATAAGTTATTTCTCTATTTTGATAATTACTTGTGAGTGCATGTTTACTTCTTGATTATGATCTTCTCTTTCGTATGTTATTATTGTGTTCTTTTCATCAAGACAATTACCAATTCATGAATAATAAAGAGACAAGAGACACAATATATAGGCTTTCATCCAGGGCTAAAATCTCTCACTCTTTGAGAGGAAAACCCAAACAAATTCTTCTTATAGAAACTTCAATTGATGAATACCAAGACCATAACAAAGACCCTTGAACCTAGAGCCCTTCCAAGACCAAATCACAAGCCTCCTCTTCACCCTTAGGTCAAATATGCTCTTCTTCTTCCTCTTCTTGGCTTCCTTCATAATTTCGGTCTCTTCTCGTAGGTCTGCAACTTTGCGCTTCACAACATAAACCCTAGATTATTTTTGTATCCTTGAATAATATCCTTTTAGAGGGAGACTCTTTTCACTTATACTCAACTTCCTTCAACGAAGTCTTCACCCAATCTGGATCACCCTTATATGACTGCAATCTTCAACCTCCTTTTGCAAACTTTAGATATGAAATCTTCGCACACGTGAGGGTAGACTAGCCCAAAAATAATTCCATAATGATGTCATTATATTCGCTATGCCTTCCTCTTCCTTTGTTGATGTTAAGGCTCCTTCTAAGATGATTTCACACTTGGTTATTTCAGACGTGCTTAACTGAATTGTTGTTGTCCAAATGAGGTTGAGCACTTCTATATATAGTGGTTTGTCCATGGTTATTAGGCCGACATCGTCTTTCTAGTATTATCCCTTTCATTGTGGGCCGACTTGAGTGAGGACTAGTGACAAGGCCTTGGAGGGTGAATTACAAAAACAAAATTAACTTTTACAATGTGTAACATGCCTTCAATGCATGATAATGACTCTTTAGACTTTTATGACTCGATGATAAATCCCTAAGGGCTCACAATGGAAGCCTTAACTAAATATAAAATCTCTTGCTCATGAAACCTGTTAACACTCAGGTTGTCCCTATGCTCCTAGTAGGGATATGGCCGAGGTAACCACAAACCAATCTTCTGATTGCAGGTTCTAGCCCACCTGCAATCGGAGAGGGCTCTCTCCTTTAGATTCAACCTCAGTTGATCTGGATTCAACCTTAGTTGATGATTTTAGGCTAGCTTTCTGACTTCAAGGGAATGTTGACTGTGATTGGAAGGAGGTAGGATTCTCGAGTAAAGAGGCACAGTAAGGTGTTATAAGTTCTGAACCATTGGGCATGGAGTCACAGATTGAGGCATGCGAGCGTTTCTTGGTCACAAGGGGATACGGAGCGGGATAGCCACGCAGGATACAATACTCAGGCTGCTGAAAGTATGGAATGAATATCAGGGATGAAAGGCAAAAGAGAATCATTTCATCATGCTGACCAAGGTGAGAAGTGGATGAGTGGGATCCCGGAGCAGTTAAGAATTCCAAAGACATACACTCATATATGAAAGAAACAGTGTAAACTAGAGCAGTTAAGAATTCTAGCTCATAACTGTTTCAGCAGAAAACATCGAAAAGTGCAAGAATTGAACTTAAGGTGTATTTAAACAAATCTAAAGCTATTCTTTTTTCCTGCAACTTAGAAAGGCGGAAAGATGATAAAAACATAAAATAAACAAGGGAGAAGAACACTTATTGGATCATGCAGAGACACAGGAATTCCGTGATCATTCCTTGGCCAAGAGAAAACATCAAGTTGTTTTTCGCAATCCATGCTTTTCAGTAATCTTTGATTATGAAAAATATGACAGTTACAGTGCGAGTCTTTACTCAGAGAAATTGCTGGAAAGGAGACTGACCAACAACTACTACTACCAACCAACCAACCCTTTACAATATCGCTTCGGGTGGTTTTTATAGACAAAATATCAGAAAGACATCATTACAAGTGACCGTGACCGATCTTCTTAGAACTCTTCAAAAATCTAAATGCTGCTGGAAATAAATGCAAGTAAATCTTTTGGCTGCACTGGGGGCAGCTGAATCGGAACAGGTGACGAGGTGGCCTTTGGGGACCAAATGCGGTGTTGCTGAAGTGAATGTGCTTTGGGACTGCAGTTCGGCTTTGGTGCGAATTGAATGTGCAATTATTATGATTTGAGAGCTTTGAGTGATTTTGCTCTCCTTCTATGAATCTGCTGGAAGATATTCAAATTTCTCTTGCTTTGGGCCGCTGCTCAAGATATTCTCTGATACACTTTGCCGCTACATTGATGGTTTCCGCCACCGACTGATACTCTTTGACACGCTTGAAGTCTGTTGATTTGATCTGATACACTTTAAACTCTGTGAATGATCTGTTGTTGTTTACCAACCGGATCCTTTGGCACGTTTGGGCGATTTCGGGCTTTTTCGGTGCGCAGTGGGCTCGGCGATCAAAAGATTCCGTGAAGATTCCTCGAAATGGCCTATTTCCCGTAGCGATGCGCGAATTCGCGCATCGAAAACTGCCTCTGTTTCTTGATCTGGAGCTCCGAAATGCGACTTTTCTCCTTGCGCGAAGCTTTTTCGGCTTTTCTGGCTGCTGACGTAAGCACTGCGTCGGCTGTACGGCGGATGACGTCATCAGTGGGTCCCTGGTACAACGCGACGTGGTAAGGTACTGGATGAACTGTTGGTGAAGAGGTTCCGATGCGATATCGCGATATCGCGTCGGCGGGGAAAGAGGGGGGTCATTGGGTTGGACATTGGGACTTGCAACTGCCGATATGCGATATCGCGATATCGCATCGGCGGAAGGGGAGGGGTGAACAAAGTGGACACTCGGCGTTTGCGATCGCCGATCGCCAATTTCGCAATGTCGCATCGGCGGGGGACGGATGGTCATTGTTTTGCATGAATGTGAGATGGCGAATTTTGCGATGCGAAAACAGCTTTGAAGGGAAAAGGTAAGTTAGTGGGTGTGAAGGGCTTTTGAAGTTTCGGAAGGGGTCCGATTACTTCGGGGGAGTTTTATACTTAGGAAGGAGTCCATAGTATGTGGAGGGTGGTTTCGGGGGCTGGGTTCTTGTTTAGTTTATGATAAACTTAAACAATTCACGGGACTTGCTATGGTTATTTTTCAAGCAAGGGAAGGGATATTACATAGGGGAATTTACTTAATATTAATACGGGGATAGGAAACATAGGGAGCTAGATAATAACGTTAGTGGTTAATATGGAGATGATAAGAAAGCGCTAAGTTTCGGAAGAACTTAGGCTGTTGCAGGGGGTATGACCATACTTCGGGAGAAGATATGGAACAACTTTGAGTAAAGCAGATCTTTACTCAATCAGAGTGATGAAGATGATGAACTTAAGACGTGTCAAGCAGATCTTGACCTCTTTTAGGGATGTTAGTTAGTGATCGGGGGAAAAGCGGAGATGGGGAGTTAGTTATACCTCATTTGAGCCTTTTTGCTTACAAAACTTTGCTGATTATGTTCTGCATGATATGATACCTGCAAACTTGGAACTTGTCAGCAGTTCAACAGCCTCAGAACTACCTACCCAGCCTACTTGCCTAGCATTTTTTCTTCTTTTGCTTGGGGTGCACTTAGACTTTGCAAACCCATCATACATTTTTCTTTTGATGCTTTCCTATCTACATACTACCTTTATTTCTTCCAGAGCCCAGATTTAAACTGTTGGACTCTTCTGTTTCTCTACCTATCTAAGAGTCTGCCAAGATTAAACTGTTTGGACAGACTTATAATCTTTATATTCTAAAACATGAAATTTAAACCTAGGGAGACCAAGATTAAATTGTTTGGACCTCCCTTTAACTAACAGTAGCGATACCAAGAAACTTTACAAAATTTGAAGGCAATTGAATGAATCTTGAAGTAGCCTTCTTCATTTGGAGACTATTTGAGCAAATATGGAGCATTGCAGCAAGCAAAGTACAACATATTTGGCCTGTGAAATGCCAATCATGAAAAATGAATTCCTGCTGCAGCAGGAGCTAACAAAACCCATGAGGCAAGCATTACAATAATTTTATTTTTCTTCTTTACATATTTTACATAAAATCAAAATCACATGTCATTATGAAGACCGAACCTAGTTACACTTTTCAACACCCCCTCTTAACTAGGGAGGTATTCATAATGGTACTTGGTCATTCTCAATCTGAAGAATTTTTCATAAGAAGAATCGGATTGGTAACCCATCTGTATAGCATCATATCAACCAACATTTTGACATTGTAAGGCCTTGAATAACTGATCTATCTCTCCAGAATATTTGAGCTCAATGTTGGCAAGACCAATGATTCATAAACACTCTCATCATCATCTCTCTTGGAACATACCCCACCCAGGTTCTCAGGGTGTGTTCCACCAAGACTATTCTTATCTTGGATTTCCAGTCCTTAAAGAATATCTATCCTCTACAACTACTCTTATCTTGGATGCCCTATCTCATCCTCAAAGAGCATCAGATGCCAAATGTTTACCCAATCTTCCATTCTTTCTTCCCAGCGAAGACAAGAATGATGTGTCTATCTCTCCCTCTCAATTAGGGAGGATATATTGCTTCAAAGTTTTTATTAAGAAAGAAAGCTTGTTTCCAGGGTCCCTCTTAGTTAGGGACCTACAATAGCTCCTCATGTGGAGATGATGGGACAACCAGCTGCTAGAAGAGCTCCTTCCTTTGATGTCATGAATTTGTTCTTTGTCATGGAGTCTTCATCTTTTGTGACTTTTTCATAGGGCACAGACCATCCATAACTTTCATCCATGAGCCAATCATGTCATCATTCCTTTAATCAAAAATTGATCCATCAGTCTACATATGGCCTTGCTTCATGTCATGATGTCGTATTTATGTTTCGTTCTTCGGAAGGATCTTACATCATTCTACGTGGTTCTCTTGCAGGACATTCATAGTTCTTCCCTTGGCAGTCTTGCATAAGCTCATCCAGATATTTGTTCAAAAATAAGAAATGAACACTTAAATCAAAATTACCTTTGTGATGGTCCTTCATCATGACATCTTCCCAATGGTATCAGCATCCTGCATATAATTTGACACATTTCCAAAAGATGTATATTGTCAAGGGTCTCTATCCTTTTCAGACTTCCATCAGAGTCTTCATATCATTTTAGGAGATGTCATAGTTAAATATTTCAAATCCTGTATGTTGATTTCCTTCTTCCATGGTTGCATAGTCTACGATCTTTTCCTTCCTTCATTTACATGTTTCATTCCCAGGAGCTTCTAATAAGAGTTCCCCCAGTTACTGTCAATCACCTCATATTCCATATGAGGACATTTATGTTGATTTCATCTAGTTTGACCCATACCTCGCTACATCCTTATACAGAAGAAGATCCTTTCCATTTGATCATGCTTCTCAAGATAGAGCAGTGATCCATGTTACCTGCAACCATTCATCATGAATTTATTATATTGAATACAAGCATACATACCTATTTTTTTTCTTTTAGGTCATCTAGGCTTCTTTCAACAACTTCCTTGATTGAAAAGAGCTTCAATCCTTGATATGATTCATCTCTTATGTCATCATATCATCATCCCATGAATATACAAGTTGGAGGTCTTGATTGAACACTTGCTTCCTTTCTAGATTGGTGAATCTTCTAATGAAGATTCCATCAGAGAATCTTGAGTGTCTTGCATATCCCTATCCAGCAAAAGTTACCTTTCGATTGATGTATGATGAGCCTTGTCATGGATGACTTCTTCCTTTTTCCCATAAGTGTCACTTGGGCTTTCAAAGATGCTCCCAAGAGATATATCCTTCATAGTTGACTGCCATAGATTTTTTGTCAAGAATCTTTCATGTTTGCTATGGTGATTTCATGAGTTCTTACTTCTAATGCTTCTACCATGATGTCATCTTCTAATAAGATGCATCCTATCATATTTACAATGCTTCCTATCTAGATAACTACTATTTACACAACTGAAGAGTACTTAGTGGAGGAGACTATCTCAGTCATAGTAGATATGTCTCACTTCCTCCTTCTTAAGCTTCTTCTTCTCATGTTCTTCCACTTCTTCGATAATGTGGGCTTCTTTCGTATTTCCCTTGTTATTGTCCTTCTTAAGTTTAGGACAATCTCTTCTATAGTGCCCATATTCTTGACATCCATAACATTGAACGTTAGCCATGTTCTTCTTATCTTTCTAAGGACCAAATTAAACCAAACTTTCCTTTTCTATTTTTCATATCAGCATATGCTTGATTTTGCTCATTTGATCCTACATCAATTTTTTCCTTCAGCCTGTTTTCTTTAATCTTGCATAGTGACCATAGATCCTGGAAAGGGGTGGATTCTTTCTTCCCATAAATACTTGAAGTGAATTTTCCCCATTTCTCTAGTAGTGCATTTAATACTACAGTGGTCATTTCTCCGTCAAACATTATTTCACCCAGATCTTGAAGTTGATATCTTATTTCAGAAATCCTCATGAAATATGAGGTTATTCCTTCTTCCTTTGAAATCTTCAATTTCTAGAGTTATTTCCTTAGAGAGATAACTTCTCCTGCAATACTTCATGGAAAAAAACTCTACCAATTTGTTATATATATCTTTTGAAGTGCTTAATTTTGATACTTATGGGATGAGGGAATCCTTGATGGATTTTATGAGAATCCTCTGAGCCATCACTTCCCATTTCATGAGAATCCTCTAAGCCATCACTTCCCATTTCATGTAACTAGCAAGTGCTTGAGCATATTCTTTAGGAGGTTGGGTTATTGAGCCCTTGATGTGTTCCATGGCTTCATTCTCAATAAGGTTTAAATTTTTTATTTTCTTCCATGCAAGAAAATTTGAAGCCCCAACCAATTTGCTCCTCTCCTTGCAAAAGGATATTTCGATAGATTCAGATGAAGTCATAGATATACTTACTTGAGTAGATGTTTCTTTCTCCACTTGATTCATCCTTTAATTTGTTAGTAAGATAAATAGTAGAAGACTACTTCTTGATAGATTTCTTTTTCAAGAGTAATCCTTGATCTCTTTGGGAGAGAGATCACTTTGATGTATTTCTTCAAAGGTTAAAGCTTTGTTTTAATTAGAGATAACTTGCCTCACAAACCCTTTTGAAGATGATGACATTGTGCTTCGATCTAGCCTTATTTAGTCTTTGAAAAAGCTTCTACTCCTCAAATGATGGTTGAGTGATGATCTTGGAAATTCTTCTAGGGTTTTTGGTCTTTCTTTCTGCTTCCTCCTTAATGATGATCCCAAGACTTTTGTTGAAGTAGATTTCTTCGGTCTAGGTTTTGGTATGATATAGATCTTGAACTTTCGCTTTGGTATTCTTCGAATTGCTTTAATCCATTTCTTGAAACTTGATCCTTATGTTTCTCTTTAATTATATGCCCCTTCTTGACTTTGTCACCTTAGCTTTGATACCAATTTGAGAAATCTAGGGCATCAATAAATAGGTGATTTATATATTTTGATAATTTATTGTGAGTGCTTTTTTACTTCTTGATTATGATCTTCTCTTTCTTATCTTATTATTGTGTTCTTTTCATCAAGACAATTACCAATTCATGAAAAATAAAGAGACAAGAGACACATTATATAGGTTGTTAATGAGGGCCAAAACCTCTCACTCTTTGAGAGGAAAACTCAAACAAAATCTTCTTATAGAAACTTCAATTGACGAATACCAAGACCATGACAAAGAGCCTTGACACTAGAGTCCTTCCAAGACCAAGCCATGAGCCTCCTCTTCACCCTTAGGTCCACGCTCCTATTCTTCTTCCTCTTCTCGATTTCCTTCATAATTTCAGTCTCTTCTTGTAGGTCTGCAACCTTTCGCTTCACAACAGAAACGCTACATCAATTTTTTATCCTTGAATAGTCTCCTTTTGGAGGGAGGCTCTTTTCACTTCTACTCGGCATCCTTCAACAAAGTCTTCACCCAATATAGATGACCCTTATATGACTACAATCTTCGGCCTCCCTTTGCAAACTTTAGATCTGTAATCTTCACACGTGTGAGGGTAGACTAGCGCAAAAATAGTCCCACAATGATGTCACTATCTTCACTATTCCTTCCTCTTCCTTCGCTGATGTTAAGGCTCCTTCTAAGATGATTTTCACACTTGGTTATATCAAACTTGCTTTACTGAATTGTTGTTGTCCAAATGAGTCTAAGAACTATTATAAATAGTGGTTTTTCCATGGTTATTAGGCTGACATGATCACTGGAATAGGCCAACATCATCTTTCTAGTATTATCCCTTTCATTGTGGGCCGACTTGAGTGAGGACTAGTGACAAGGTCTTGGAGGGTGAATTACAAAAACAAAACTGGCTTTTACAATGTGTAACATGCCTTCAGGACATGATAATGAATCTTTAGACTTTTATGACTAGATGATAAACTCCCTAAGGGCTCACAATGGGAGCCTTAACTAAAAATAAAATTTCTTGCTCATGAAACCCATGAGGCAAGCATTACAATGATTTTATTTTTCTTCTTTACATATTTTATATACAATCGCAAGTACATGTCATTATGAAGACCAAACATGGTTACACTTTTCAACAATGATTAACTTCTTCAACCCAATTATTCATATTTGAGTATTTCATTTCTCAACAGTATAAGGAGACCTAAATTTGCAATATTTTATTCTCGGTGATTTTGGGTATATTAACTAGGCTTTCTTTCATCTACCACTTTATGACCTTATCAAATGGATCTTGTGTGGCTTTATTATCATTTGTTTACAATTCCATTAGTAGATTTAAGAAGCTCATGATAAAAATTATGTACTTTTCTTACATTCTTGAAGAATTTCTCTTGAATATTTTTCAAACAAAAATTAATTGGAATAACTTCCTTTTTGAAAAATTCAGTATCCTTTTGCTCAATTTGAGGTTGCTTTAATTGTTCAAGTGGGATATTGGTTTGTTCTTGGAAACTAATGTATATTGTTTCCAAATTCACTTAATTTTCTCTTCTATTGATTTCCATTTCTTTAGTATATTCCAATTTTATGGTGTCTATCTCCTACTTGTGCTTTAATTATACCTCTATGGAAAGAAGAGTAAACTCTTCATTTAGTTGATCAATTTGTTTTAGACGTTCTTTTTCTAAGTCTTCCTTCTAATTAATTGATTTTTTTCTTAGATGCTACAAATTGAGATTTTTATTTGTCTAACTTAGAAATGTATTCATTCACGAATCGTTCATTTGAATTTGCAAAATCCCCTTCTGGCTAACACAATTTCGTGTGATAATTTGTTTGGTAATCTGCTAATTGAATTCCAAAAAAATATTGATGAGAGGATCCCTCCTATATGTCACTTGCTTTTGTTGTTGTTGATCTTCTATTTACTAGTGTTTTCTTCTCTTCATTGAAATTTAATCATTCCCCTGAAGAAATGATAGTCTCTTCAATAGGATCTGATTGATCCAAGTTAAAAATGGAAGGAGCTAGACTCCCATTTATGGTAGCCAAATGTGTAATAATACCTACATGAGAAATAGTTTTAGTCAAGCCAGTAACAATATTTTCAATTAAGATGCCCTGTGAAGGAACATTATCAAGCCTGGGTAAGATTTTTGGTTGAGTAACCATAGATTGCGGAGTTTTCACTTAATCTAAAATGATTTGTCTAGCTTCCCGATTTACTTCCTCAATTTCAATATTAATTGGTGTATCCATAGGCTTCTTAGTGCCCTTCTTTGTTTCTTTAATCTATTAGGTATCTTGAGTTTCTTGGATATCAACATTTGTTTTATTGATTAGTGTTGTAAAATTCACATTCACTTATCTGGGTGCATTTTATTGTGGGAACAGACTTATCTATTTCATATGTTTGATATTGGTAGTGGATTGCGTCCTGCTTGCTTATTTCTTAGATAGCTTCCTTTGTGACCTGTTCCTTTTCTTTATTCTTGTCAACTTAATCATCCTTTCTTATTTATAATAGACTATCTAAATTTCTTCATGTTAATCTACACCTTTCTTCTAGGAATACCATGGATCTTTCTTTTTGGAAATTAATAATCAAATTTCTCTCCTTTGGATTCATGATACCATAGATTTTAGAAAATACCTACTCATAATCTGTTGAATTTATAATGCAATAAAGAAAGGTGCAAATTTATGCTAGATAATTACTTCCAATGATACAATTATCTCCTTAACACATTCAGATCATGAAGCAATACACTTAAAAAAAAATCATCCATAAATGCAATAGGGCATTAGAGATCACAATAAAATAAAATTCATAAGAGCCACAAAGTTTACCCTTGGAAAACCCCAAACTAGGGGAAACACCCAACAACCTTTTCTTATGATAAAATGTCCAATTCAAATCAATTTGTGCATTTGAAATCCAGTTAACATATCATCCCATTTATCATAACAAATTCCAAGTCAAACCAAGTCAAAGGAGAGAAATTCAAATTTTGCTCACAAGTCAAATATGATCAAAGAGGCTGAATTTTGGCCCTGCTGCTTCTGGTCAATTGAGATCAAAGGGATGAAATTCAGTCTTGTAGCTACCACAAAAAATTTGGTCAAACTATTGACTTTGACTTGCGGTCAAAGTTTTATCAATGGTCTAGCTTCTACTCCAAAATTTAGTCAATTAATAGTCAAATATTCCTGGAATATTTGGTCTCCAAAACAATCAAAGATTCATCCATACAACAACAAAATAATCCAAGTAAACGTCGGTCAAATTAGAGAATAGAGAGGTCAACTTCGCTTGTCAAACTTGTCCTCTTCTTCCCTTCGCACGTGTGGTCAGATACTCCTTATAACAAATATGAGTTGGTTGTGCGATGATGCCAATTGAGCAGGTCGAGTTGCCCATATATACATGTCCATTCAAATGGGTTTTTGACCAAGGGTTAAACCCCTTCATGAGGTGGGATCGACCTATCATCTTGAGGCCGAATTGAGCAACAATAAAATAAAAATTTTAATTTTGAATTTTTTTACTTAAATACCAATCAGAATGACATATTTTCAATACTCCCTTAGCCAGGGAACTATTTCTTCTTAAATTCCACAAATGTACATATGATGAATAAAATTCCCTTATAGAAAAAGGTTGAAAACATTATCATCAAGATCAACCCACTAGCCAAAAAAAAAATACATGGAAATAAGGACAGAGCCTCACTAACCGAGGAAGAAATTTATGATACTCACAGGCCTAATCTCTCCAACCATAAGAAATGGTTTCATTGTCAAACACCATGACCTAAGAGAGAATTCTAGGTTTCAATACACATAGAGCCAATCTCCCAGTCAAATGTCATGGTTGAGGGAGAAATCCAGGCTTGATCCTCATATATCCAATCTTATCGACCATAACTATGGTCTCCAATTCAAACCCCATGACCTAAGGAGGAATTCCATGCTTTCATACATATAGGGCCAATCTCCCTAACCATAACTATAGTCTCCCAGTCAACCCCATGACCTAAGGGAGAAATTCAGGCCAATCTCCCAAATCATAAATCGTGGTTTCTCGATCAAACCCCATGACCTAAGGGAGATTCTTCTCACACATATGCTACAACATCAACACTTCCTTCATCAAGTAAGGGATTCTCCACAACTCCAATCCTGTCCCTAAAGTAAATGAATTTTATTTGGGGCAAAGGCTTTGTAAGAATATCAATAACCTACTCATTAGTAGAGATGTGTTGGAGCCTCGCCGCTCCTTTTTGAATAATGTTATGGATGTAGTGATACTTGATCTTAATGTGCTTCAACCTATCATGGAAAATTAGGTTCTCATAAAGATTCATACAACTTTTATTGTCATAATATATCACGATTAGTTCTAGCTAAAGATCGAACAATCTCCTGAGTAACTTATGAGGCCACATCGCTTCACAACTCGCTAAACAAGCAACAATATATTTAGTTTTAGCAGTGCTAATTGCAACATATGTTTTCTTCATGCTCATTCAATATATCATAACAGAGCCCAAATTGAAACAACATTCTAAAGTGATCTTCCTATCTTCAACACTTCCAGCCCAATTAGAGTCAGTGAATCCATGCAGTTGTAGTTCACCATTTGATACATATCTCAACCCATAATTAATTGTTCCATGCAGATATATCAATATATGCTTCACTGCAATCCAATTTACATGCATGGTCTCAACCCAAATTGACTCAATGTGTTCAGTACATAGCAAATATCAGGTCTAATGTTAACCAGATAGTTTAAATAGCCAATCAACTTGCGATACATGGAGGGATCAACCAAGTCAAAATCAAAGTCTCACAACTTCTTCAAATTAGTCACCATGGGAGTATCGATGGACTTGCAGTCCATTATCCCAATTCTCTAAAGTATCTTAACAATATAATTTCATTCACCAAGGAAAATTTCATTCAACTTTTACCATACTTCTAGTCCCAAGTAATAATAGATTAAACCAAGATCCTTCATTTCGAATTTAGAAATCAGCTCCCTCTTACACTGGACTATGTGATTGTCTTCTCCTATTAGAATTAAGTCATCAACATATAATAACAAAATTACAGGCTCACATTTAACAAATCTGAAGTATAAATTTGGATCAACATCACTCTTGGTAAAACAAAGACTCATAAAATATCCATCAATCTGTGAGTATCATGTCGAGGTTCCTGTTTGAGTTCGTACAAAGCTTTCTTCAATTTGCAAACGTGAGTGTTCCCTCTCATGAACCTCAAACCCTTGAGGTTATTCTATGTACACTTCATCCTCAATTAATCCATTGAGGAAAGCAATTTTGACATCCATTTGATTAATTTCCAACCTAAAATAGAAGAAATAGCAATAATAGATCTAATGGAAGTGTACCTGGAAACTGGAGCAAATGTCTCTTAATATTCCTCTCCCTCTTTTGGTGAGAACCCTCTATCCATGAATCTTACTTTGTACTTGTCTAAGATGTCGTCAATTGCATGCTTTATTTTGTATATCCATTTGGAGGTCACTACTAACTTTGCTTCATGCATCAACATGATTTCCCATACATATTTCTTCATATTAGGTTGGTACTCTTCTAACATAACATCTTCCCAAACTTGCTAACTTGTTGCATAATTATAGTTGGATGGTCCAGACTCAATTATCTTTCTCATCAATGCTCATAACCTAAGTATTTCTTAACTCATTTGGATTCCCTGAAAATTTCCATGGGGAGCTACATGTCCCTTTGTAACCTGTAATGTTCTTTCAAGCCATGCCAATCTCTTTCTGATTTTAGGTACAATGACCCTTAGTGAGTCCACAAGTTCATTTGGTCCTTCGGGATCTTATTGATGATTTGGAGGATGATCCATAGATCCTTGTTTTGTGGGTCTTGAACACACATCCTTGGGAGATTCTTATTCCTCATCATCAGTATCCAAGTGTGATGCTTTGGACTTTCAAAAGGCATCATCTTCATCAAAAGTGTTGAAAAATGTGTAACTAGGTTTGGTCTTCATAAATATGAAATGTACTTTTGATTCTTGTAAATTGTAAAATGAAAGAAAAATATTATTATTATTATTAAACATGGGTTTCATGCTCAAGGTCTTTTATTTTATATATCAAGCACCCATTGAGTGCTTCTAGGGTTTGTCCTAGGTTAATAAGTCAAAAAAGTCATTGTCATAAGTTGAATACCCCATCAAGCACATTGAAACTTGTAAAAAAATTATTTTTATCCTTAAAAGTGTAAAAATACCTTCCAATACCAAGTTGGCTTGGCAGCTGGCAAGTCGACCTAATTTGTGGAGCTACATCCACCTTCAGAAGCCTATATAAAGGAGGAAACTCAACCTCTTTGAAGCACATTCATCACTCACTCATTCAAGTAAAGGAGGAAGAAGAAGAAGGTAGCAAAGAAGGAAGAGGAAAAAGAAGACTTATTTTTGGGATATTTCTCTCTCGTTCGAAGGAAGGCTAAGGTTTTTGCAACAGATATAGGGTTTTCTTCTACAAGTTCGATCTTGAAGAAAGAAGGAAAGAAGGTCAAGCGAAGGTCACAAGAAGCTATCCTCAAGCTCCAGAAGGAAGAGAAAGCCAAGCGAAGGTCACAAGAAGCCATCCTCAAGCTCCAGAAGGAAGAGAAAGCCAAACGAAGGTCTAAGGAAGCCTTGGGAGGCTAAAAGAAGCTCACACATGTGGTAGCAGCAACTACAGGAGGGCCAAAAATTTTAGGTTTGCAGTGGAGGTGGAAACTCTGCAGCTGGAGGTCGAAGTTGTTCTACTAGAAGAGATTTGACTAGGTTTGACTTGGAAAGGAAATCACATCATCTGGAAAGGTTGGACTTGGTCTTGGAGGGTATTGGTCTTGGTTTAAAGGTCTTGGAATTCATTAATTGAAGAATCTATAAGGAAGAGAAGTGATTTACGGGTTTTCCTCTCAAGTGGAGAGGTTTTGGCCCTGGCTTGCAGCTTCTATTTTTTGTTATTGTTCTTCTTGTTTTTGGTAGTTGTTTAATGATATACAAACATAATAATAAGTAAAGAACCTAATAAGTAAGAAAAAGTAAAAAGACATCACAAGAAGTTATCAATAAAAGAGAAATCAGTGTAATTATTTCCCTATAGATTTCTCAACATGGCATCAGAGCTAAGGTTGGTTAAGGGCATTATGAATATCTCTATTACATTGAAGACGTTTCTCAAGAAGTGTTCAAAGTTAGCAAGCCATATCAAGAAATGTATCAAGGAAGCATGTAATCTCCCATTTACTCCAAAGAAATAAGTAACCAAGACAAAGGACGAAGGACTCTTCTCAGCACTCACTGGCACATTTCAAGATAAGAATATTTGGGTGATTGATAGTGGAGCATCAAGACACATGATCAGCCATCACAAGAATCTAAATATGTTATCAAAAGGAAAGTCTTCTTACTCTATAGAACTTTGAGATAATAAGAGATATCTTGTGAGAGGAATCAGATTAACCTCGATAGAACTAGAGAATGGAGGCAATATTCATCTCAACAACATCCTATTTGTTCCAGGTTTGCATAAGAATTTATTGTCCATTTCAAGTTTAGAAGATAAAGGTTACAGAGTGGCTTTCATTGATGGAAAAATTGTAGTATGGGGTAAAAGCTCAAGCATAGAAAATGCTAGAGTGGTTGGAATTCATGAAGGAATACTTTACAGGTTGTTATCTCCTCTTGCCCAAGCTTTAATTCACATTTAAATCGGCCCATGTGAACTTTGGAATAGAATATTTTGTCATCTCCATTGCAAAATCCTTCCAACTCTAAGTTCAATAGTGGATGGAATCTCCAAACTGAAATAAGATCGTGAAGGAGTATGCAAGGGATGTGCATTCAGTAAGAACACTAAGAGACCATTTGGAAGCAGTACTTCATGATCAAAAGAAATCTTGGACCTTATTCATTCTGATGTATGTGGTCCTATGACTCCTAAATCACTTGAAGGCCATATATTTTATGTTACATTTATAGATGAACATTCAAGGAAAACTTGGGTTTACATGATGAAATCCAAGGATGAAGTATTTACTAAATTTCAAGAATTCAAAGCTGAAGTAGAAAACCTTACAGAAAGAAGAATCAAGATATTAAGAACTGACAATGGAGGAGAATATACATCCAAGGAAATCATAGATTTCTATAAGGAGTCTAGGATTAAGAGGGATTTGATAGTCTCATATAATCCCAAACAAAAATGACTTGCAGAACGAAAGAATTGGTCCATTGAAGAAAGTGTAAAAGTGATGTTGCATGATCAAGATTTGTCGAAATTTTTGTGGGATGAAGGTATGGAGACAACTATATACATACAAAATCGAAGTCCCGGTCAATAGGTAACATAACTCCCAAAGAAATATTCACTATGAAGAAACCAACTGTGGATCATCTCCGAATTTTTGGTTGTCCTGACTATATTTATATACCTAAGGACAAGAGAAAGAAATTGGATCCATCAGGTATGAAGGGAACATTTGTTGGCTTTAGTAACTCTTCTAAGGTCTATAGGATCTACATAAAGGAATGACACCAAATAGAAGTTAGCTGAGATGTGATATTTGATGAAAGTATTGCATTCAATAAATCATGAAGAACTTCCAGTACTTGAAGAGGAAGTTACTAGGGAAGAAGAAGAATCATATCATGAAGATGGAGGTCCCAATGAACTTATACAACCTATGGTTATCACCGAAACTAGAAAGAGACCTAATTGGTTGAAGTCCACACTACTTGATGCAGAAGGTCATGGAGAAACTCAAGGCACATTCAGGGAAAGCAAGAAGCCCAACCGATATTTTGGGCATGCAACCTACATGAAAAAACTAATAGAAGTAAAGCCATCCACTTTTGAAGAAGTTGTCAATCACCAAGAATGGAAGGATGACATGAATGAAGAATATCAATATATAATGAAGAATGAAGTTTGGGAGGTCATACCTAGGCCTAAAGACAAATTTGTGGTAACTTCCAAATGGATCTACAAGATCAAACACGTGACAACTGGAAGTATGGATAAATATAAGCAAGATTTGTGGCTAGGGGCTTCTCTCAACAAGAAGGCATTGACTATGAAGAGACATTTTCTCCAACAGCAAGGTATACAACTATATTTTCATTGGTCACTTTGGCAACATCGATGAGATGGAACATCCACCAAATTCATGTGTTGTAGTGGCTACAACCACCCTCCAAAATTTTGGCTCACATGAAAATTTCGGAGTCTACCTTGGATCCTTTGATCGATCATCCTTGGTCATTTGTTGGTAAGCTGATGATTTCAAGCTCCCCTCCTTGATCTTAAGAGTTTCTTGTGTTCTCATATTTATGCAGCATGTGTCATCTTTGGGCATAGGGATTGTTGTTTGTCATGCAAAGGGAATGTTGTTTTGTTTCCAGGGAAAGCATGCACGCATGAGTTGTTATCATCACATAGACATGGTTCACACTCAACACACACACTCTTGTCATGACGGTTTTTGCATCAAGAATAGTATGTTTATACATTTTGGATGGTCTACGTTGTATCACTAAGTGGTGGTGTGCGATCACAGTCAAGTCTTATCAATATTTACATTTGTTTCATTGATATCACACTTAGCCAATTTTCCAAGCACCTTAACCTCATCCAACATCCTGGAACTGTGTTATTTGCTTCTGAAACCATCAAGCTTCATCCCTTGCCTACTGAAACCCCATAACCCAGAGAGACCCCAACCAACGATGCTCTCTAGAAATGCGCAGAACAATCCTCCCAGGACCCCCACCCAGCAGCATTGTCTAGTGCCTCAAAACTATGTAGTGTTTCCCAAGTTGTCATGTCAGTCTTGCATGCAGATATTGCATAGATGGGCCTCCGAGGGCCTCATTCCGGCAGCAATCACTTCCTGTTGAAACCACATTGATCCATCGCTCAGTGAGTACAGGAAAAGGTGACATGCGGATATCACTCCGAAGGAGTCAAGGAGAAGGACCAAGAGACAAAGTAATGGAAAAAGATCAGGATTGCATGAAAACTCTGTCAGATGCATGATCATCTTGAGGATAAGTATGGTAAGTAAAGAAAACCTTTCAAAGTACACCTCTTAGTTGAGTTTGCAGGATTGCTTGTCATTGTCATATTATCTTATCCTCAGTAACATGCATGTATGAAAACACAAAAAGTCATTTCATGTGTTTCCTCTACATATCTTGCTTCGTTTTTGCTTGTTCGACCAACTGTCGTCTTTTGCAAGTTAATTGTTATGTCATGCTTGTGTCCTTTTTCTTGTGATGTTGAAGGTTTGTGTTTGAGTTGTGTTCACTATGTAAACATCAATCACACTCACACACGATGTTGTAAGCATTGTCGTGCAAGTGTTGGCACGGTCGTCCGAAGGTCTATCCGAAGTGTCGCACTTGTTTCTTTTACCATTAGACAGTCCCACAGTCAGTCACATTGAGCATATGTTGTCTTGTTGGTTCGAGATGTCTTCTTTTCAAGTCATGTTGAGTGTGTGTTTGCAATGTCATGTATACATGAGTTTGATCACTCACACACTTAACCATTTTGTCGAAGATCTATAGACTAGACCACCCTCCATCAGTCGGATCTCCTTTGAGCTGCACTACGCAGTCTCAGCCCTCAATGAACAATTATTGCTACCCAGAGTTGCTAGAGATTGAGGCTGCCTCCCAGGCAGTCTACACTACGCAATCTTGAAGTCGACCTGGCTAACTGTCACCTAGAACAGCATAGAAGTTTCCCAAGAATCCATCTCAATCTGCGCTATGTTGTAACATAAATAGTTTTGATAAGTTAGATATTTATAAAAGAGGGTATAAAAAATGAAAAACAAAAAATAGAATAAAAGAATGAAAATATGAAATTACTTGAAAAAATGAAAAGAAACCCCATCAAAAGAAAAATAAGTGCACAAGTGAGCAAGATTAAATGCCACTTGAAATAAATCATGTTTGAGTCATACAGTAAAACCATGATCAAACATGTTGAAATTTATGTTTTAGGATTAGAAAATAATTCAACCAAACTATTTAATCTTGGTTGAAATTTGAAGAAAGGATAGATTAGAGGAAAAAGTGACGTAAGCATTTAATCTTGGCCAATTGTATATTTGTAATAGAATAGGGTTAGGAGTTTCTTTAGGAAATAAAAGGCATGCTTGATCAAATGCACCTTTAGATTATATTTATGCTTTGATAGATTTATTTTAGTTGAAAAATAAACTAATCATGTCATTTAAACATGATTAGCGCTATGTAATAAGCTTTAAACTTGAGTTTATTCTCTGTCAGGAAATGATTTGGTGTCTTGTTGTTTTGTGTTATTCAAGCACACTTATCGACAACCATGATTTTCCTCACCCAGATCAACGACGGGGAAACCTATTTGCACCCCCCCATCCCATTTCACGTTAATGTTAGGGAGGGGGGTCCGAAAAGTGTTATTTCTTTTCATGGGCCCCATGCAACATGGCATTCTCTCGTGAGTTCTCACCCCCTCATCCTAAAATTCTTACCATCCCCCACCGGCGAAATGTGTTATCACTCCTCCGCTCCCGCCAACGGTTACTACATCACCTCGGACACTTTTCTCTCCACCTATCATATTCTACCACTTGTCCATCTATTACCCGTTGCTAGCTTCCTGTTATCATATGCCCATTAGACTCCTATCCATTATTAGGCTTCCGTTATCCATTAATGAACCTAAAACCCATTTGGTAACAGTTCCATCCCAACAGTAATCGATTGAGGCCTATAAAAACACTTTGATACATTTCTCATGACTCCCTTAGCTACTTTGATCATTGTTCTAAATTGCAGGTATTGTTCAGAGTTTCTGCACTTGTACTGTCAACAAATGTAAAATTTCGGCAATTTAGAGCCCAGGTACCCTTGACGTAAATTTATTTGCTTATCCAGGTACCTGTTAAAGCCAGATTTTGTCCTCTGATATTCTTTCTCTTTCAAAATACACAGTCCACCAAAGGGAAAAGTCCATCCTTATAGCAATAAATCCAAAATTGATGACAACCCTAAGACTCCTGTTACCCTGGACCTAGATCATATGCCATCAGTTGACCAATAATTTAAGATTTCTGACACCAAGTGTGAATTCAACTTGTACGAATTACGTCACTAGTTAAAGAAAAATGATCTTGATCAATAGGATGACATTAACCTTTGGGAATCATTATTGTCTATGTTTATCTTTCCTCAAACCCATTATTTTCCTGATCTGGTCATGTGGTGTCAAGCCAGGTATAATCCGCTGCAAAGAACCATTGTGGCTCAAAATGGAGATATCCTGGTCTCCATTACACCAGAAACCATAAACCAGATGATGTTGATTCCTCAAAATGACTCCCTTAGCCATTTTTCTGCAGTTGTCCTAATGGACCTATATAATAAGTTAAAATTTCCTCAAAGAGCTCAAATTTTTGAGATTTTTCTCCCAGAAGACTCTTAGCTTCCTAAGAAAAAACCCCCCTTACCTAGCTTCCATGTTCCCTAAAAAAGCCAAGAAGATAATTTCCCAAGTTTATTTCCTTTTAGGGTATCCATCAAACCACTGGGTAGAAGATCCTATCTTAGGTTTTCTATCCATTTTCTCTACTGAGCACAAGCCAGCGTTCATGTATAATTTTAGCCAATTTTTGGCTCATAATATGTAGGAAAACATGATGAAAATTACTACTAAAGGCATATTCAATTATGCATCTATTATAGTGTACATGTTTCTTTTTCAGCAGGGAGACAAGTTTCCAATAAACCTACACAGGCAAGATGATCAAGGCATCAATCAATCAGTGACACAGTGGACCTCATTAGTCAAAAGAAACTAACCTGAGTTTTAAGTTTGCAGAATTCATTGAAGGTTTTGTTCATACAGTTGCAGGGCTTCTTAGCAGTTAGGATGAGGCTAGGATTAGTGTAGAAATCAAAAGGGTTTTACACTTGAGGGAGTAGACAAAGACTGGAGACCGGTATTTATACCAGAATTACACAAAAATAAGAGTATATGGATGTGAGTTGGCTACATACAAGTTTCCAAAGTATGTTCCAATGAGAATTTTCTCTCTAGAATATATAAGACAGATGATAAACATGGATGAAATCCATTTTGTTTGAGGGAAAAGGAAATCACAATTCAGGATCAAAACTCAAGTAGGATCATTCATATGCAATACTAGAACAACAGGTGATTAAGCAAATTCGATCCTCAAGCAGTTTAGATTTCAACCTAGTTTCACCTGGTCATATGATCCATTCAGTATTATTTCTAATTTAAGAGTGGAGGTTAAAACTACACCTTATAATCATACCCCCTGCCCAGAAATTAAGAAATTTATGAATCAAGACCAGTGGGAGGAGAATGAACTTCAAGAAGAAGAAGAGAAGACTTTGTCTATAACTACCCTTCACACTCCTGTACCTCAAGACAAATAGGGGAAAAGGCAAAGAGAAGAACCCTCATCTCCATCCTATATAGAAATAAGTGCTCAAGAATTTATTATTCAGCAGAAGAAGCAAAATATATAACTTTGAGATGTGACCATTCAAAATGAGGAAGAGAAATAGACTGTTGTTATGAGTGGTTTGTAGTTTTCTACGGGGTTGGAAGAACACCTCCCTGATACCCCATCCTCTTCGGCCTCACGTAATCCTACAGACAAGTCACAGTCAATAAAATTGGTTGAACTAGATGACTGCAATATCTTCAGCAAGTTTTTTCAGATCAAGTAGAAGACTGAAACCCTAAAGGCCAACACCCATGCTCAGTTTTGGAAGAAGACTTCTACCTCCTAGCATAGGATGTTAACAACATTTGATAGTGAAAAGGGGAGAATGCAAATGGCATTCTTATAGGCTCAAGTGCCATCTCCAAAAACTTATGCAAATTATAAGAAAACGATTTTCTCATTTGATACAAAATTAATACATCCTATTGATCAAATGGATATGTAGAGACAATCTGGATAACTAATTTTCTCCACCATGACAAATATTGCCATAGAATTTTCAAAGTTAAGTACATCTCTCTCAAATGTTCAAACTCGGTTGAATTTGGAAAAGATTTCTTCATTAGCAAAGGACACCAGAATTAAAACATTGGAAGAATTTGGTGATTAAGTTGGGATATGATCCCGGTGATGTCAAAGCAGTGGAGGAGGTCATCAAGAAGAAGAATGCATACATTGCAGCACTTAGGAAACAATTGAAATTGTGTTCTATAGAATATCCATTAATAAAATAGATTCAAGAAAGTGAACAACATAAGTAAGGCATGCTCAAATTGATCATTGAGCAAAATATACAGATGGAGGAACAAATTGAGAAACTCCTTAAAGAAAAAGAAGAGGTTGCACAATTAACTATAGCTTTAGTGACCACCATACCCATCATAGTTGCAGATACAATAGGAGATTCGACTTCAACACCTGATGATTTAAATAAATTTGTGTAGGACTTGTCTCTTCAGAGACATGAAAATGATAGGCTCCAGAAAAAGCTCAAACATGTAGAAGCTCAAACGATTAAAAATGATTCTCTTTTGGTAGAGGAAATTCAAAAATCTCACCAACTGGCCAAGAAGATTAACCAATTAGAAAATCAATCATTAATGGCTCACGCCTTCGCCCAAGCCAAGGAAAGGATCTGGGTAGATATCAATCATGCCATAACTGAGGTTTGGCCATCTATCGAGATTACATTTGAGCAAGAAGAGTTAATTGGTAGATGTAGAACAACCATTGAGCAGGTCAGAACAACATTAGGACAAAAACCAGCAAAGGCCAATTCCATGATCAGAATCTTGAATTCCAAGACCAACTCAGAGTTGGAGCAGATTCATATTGCAAATAGAATAGAGACCATTCTAGAGATCAAAAATGTGTTACAAAAAATGAATTTAATGACCCAATTGAAGACCAAGTCTCAAGCTCTGGAAAATATTGTCCAGAGATTTCACACTAAATTCAATTTACTAAATCAAAGAGGACTGCCAAGGCTAGTAGCACCAAATGACAGGCTTATCAGCTTGGAAGATTATTGTGAGAATATTACATCATGGCCACAGATACATCAAAGTTTGCGATTATCAAGGGACATGTCACAGGGAAATAATTTATTGAAGCATTAGAGTTTGGTTTAGCTATCAAGCATATCTTCATCAACAAGCCCACTTTCAAGAAGTATACTGAGGTAGATGAGGTATATAGAAAGCTAATAAATCTTTCTATGCCAACTGATGAAAGATGGGATGAGTTATGTGATACCATCGAGTAAAATAGTTTTATCTCCAATAGATAGACAACAAGACAACATTTTGGGGTCCAAGTCATCAATAACTTGCTCGAAGATAGTGACAACATCTCAACCGTTTAAGCAATTCTATATTTTTGTACTATTTTTTTAAATTAGTTCAAATGTTTCTAGAGTCTTATATTATTGTATAAATAAACGGTAACTCGATGTATTAATGGTTGAACCCTTGCATGAATTTTTCTAAAGCATAATTATATCAGATTGAATTCACTTCACATTAATGAAAGGATTCTGAATTTACATCAAATAACTTGTCTCTTTGTGAGTTTGTCTTAATGTTTTCCCTTCATCTTTGTTATTCTACATGTATTTAAGTTTTGCGAAGATAACTGGGTAAGATAAAACTAAATATAAGTCTATCTTAAAGCCCCATGAAGTTATAATCTATTTTAGGGAATAGCTTATTGGATTGTTTGTCTTTATAAGCTCTTCTACATTTATAAATTATCAATCATCTTCATAAGGTTAAATATATTTTGTTGGGTTGTAAAAAAAATTTACTTTCATGCTTCCATATGATTAACTAAAAATAAGTCTAGATATTTAGGAAATCGTAGCTTCTTCAAATTTGCCTTTCCATACACTATAAATCAAATTATTGTTCAGAGGTAAAGAATCATCCCTTTCATAGTATGCAATATTAATAAGGTTTTAGCACCTGCCTTAACCTTCTCCTCGCATTGGTCATCTAAAAAAAAATTAAAACAACAAAATATTTTAGATGCTCTGGCATAATTAATTAACCTAGAATTATCCTAGAGGACAACATCTGATTGGCACCATCGCCAAGGGATGAAAATTGAATTATTTTTTCCGGGTACAACGATAAAACTTTTCCTTTAAGGTGAATAAAGGAATAATAGGTTAAAATATTTCACTTGGCGACTTCACAAGCCCAAACTGGCTCCTTCAAAACATATCAAGTCTCATTCTGACTCTAAAATTTTCTCTCCATTATCTGATTCAAAGAGACTGGTAAGAGAATCCTCTTTAAGAAGGAGAATTGAGGCTTCTTCCTCTTTTTCTATACCTGTACAAGCTGAGGATATTTCAGCCTCTAATCCCTTTAGATGTGTACCATCTCCATTAGATTTGGTTGACTTAACATCTAGGGTTTTAGAACTACTATCCAAAGGATTTGATCTGCAGACAACTCTTTTAGTCCATTCATTGGAATCATATAAAATTCCTGAAATACTTTCAAATTCACCCAAGTCAGAAGAAGAGTTGGATGTACATTTATCTTAGTTAAAACGTATTGATTTTATCTCCCCCACTCATTATACTTTTCCATATACTTCTCCCCAACCTGGGGAACTTTTTCTGTAAATTCAAATCCTTTGTTTGAAAACAAAAAAGAAGTTGAAATAGAGGTCTAGAAGTTAGTTATGAAAACAACTTTTAAAACTTTAAGAAATCCTCCACCCTCTTTTCCTCCTCCGCCTACTTTTAAACCTCCATCTTCACCTACAACTTCATCATCCTCTACCTCCTCATCATCTACCACTGATTCATCTTCATATTCAAATATGGCTACTTTTCGACCTATTATTCAAGCTAGGTATGACGCTTTACAACTTCCTAATATACTCAATAATTTTCCTGATGGGTATTTAAAACACCTACCAAGGTTTAATAGAGAAATTGGTTTGTCTGTTGAAGATCACTTAGTTGCATTCTTGGATTTTGTTGATAACATGAACATAGAACGTGAAGATGTATATATGAGACTATTTTTTCAATCTCTAGAAGGGGATGTTAGGATTTGGTTTCGACAATTAAGCGTTGATTCTATTCAACCTTGGAATGAATTAATTACCATATTTAAGAATCAGTTGGGGGTTAAGAAGGATCTTTTTTACTTTCTCATAGAATTTGAATAACTCAAAAGAAACCATGGTGAGTCAATGGTAGATTTCATAAAAAGATTTAATAAACTTTATCATAAGATGCACCTGACAGTAAACCACCAATAGCAACAACCAAAGATAGATTTTCTAAATAATTTGAAGATGATTTTGTAGTTATGCTTAGGGAAAGGACATCTCAAACCCTAGAAGACATGCAAACAAATGCTATAGAATTTGAAGCCTATATGTCAGCATCAGCTAAACTCAAAGCTAAGGTAGAAAACGCTAAGAAGAAAATGAAAGCCAAGGAAGAAGACTCTTCCTTAAAAACTAAAAATGAAAATCAAAATATAGATGAAATCACTTCATTACTTAGAAATCTTTCAAATAGAATTTCAAAAATAGAAACTCGGCCTAGAACAATTCAACAAACCACTGCTAGACCTCAAACTCAATTTAGGAGAGCTTCCCAAACGTAAATCTTACAAAGACCAAATATTGATCAACAAAGTCAACCTCCATTGATGACTGATGATCAACAACCTAAAGACACTAGTCCTTTGATTACTGAGGATATTAATAATCTTGATCATTCATCTGTACAAAATGCTATTGTCTCTATTCCTTTAAATCAATCTTCTCAACAAGATCAAGAAGACTCACAAGTTTCAAAGTATCAGGCCTTTTCTGAGTTTTTTATTGCAGAACTGAATAAGAGATATGACTTAAGATCTAGGTGAGGGCCTGATAGACCTCCCAAAAACCCCATTCAAAATGAACCACAAATCAAATCTACCGAATCTCAAACAACAACAATCCAACCATTGAATCAGTGAAATGAAACAACTTCAATTGATAAAAACTACTTTAATCACTTTCAATGCTGAAAAGGAATTATAAAGAGTCAAAATACCCATTCCTTTATCTGAAATTTCAAAGAATCCAGGATATAAAAATCAAGTTTCTAAATGGATCTAATCATCTAGTGTTGATGTTGAAGGATATGTAATAAGCTTACAAGATGAAAAACCTTCAGTAGTCTTTGGTCCCAGCTCAAATATGATTGATGAAAACATACCACCTTTCTATGTAACTCTAAGAGTTCATGATTTTTATTATATAAATGCATGTTAGATTTTAGAGCCTCCCATCATCTGATATAGAAGGTAATCTTGGACCAGCTTCAATTAGAGGTTACCCGAACTTATCATGATCTATATACTTTTGACTCCAAGAAAGTACCATGTCATGGACTTATAAAGGATCTAGTAGTCACTTTAGCTCAAATCCCTGTTAAGAGTGTGGTATTAGACATTGTAGTCATTGATATCCCTCCTAAATTTGGCATGTTATTATCAATATCTTGTTGTGCCAAATTAGGAGGAAGTCTTTAAATGGACATGTCTTAAGATACCATTCCTGTATATGGGGGTGAGCATCTCAAATTATATAGAGAAGTAAGATTCACGAATATTGTTTGCAAAGCAGATCAAGTAAGAAATCATCCCATTTATGCAGTAGATCAAGACTTTGGATGTTTTGGATTATCATCAAATAGCTTACAAACACTCAGCTTAGCATTGAAAACATTGTAGAAAAGCCAAAGACCATTAAGACTGATATTTGGAGATTATACTTTGATGGTTGTTGCTCAAAGGAAGGAGTTGGAGCTGGTATTGTACTAGTTTTACCAGATAAAGAGAATATAACTCAATCCTATAAGCTTGGATTTGATGTGAAAAATAACGTAGCAGAGTATGAAGCCTTCCTTCTAGGATTGGAATTAGCCAAAAGCCTTAAAGTGCAAAATCTAAGTGTATTCAGTGACATAAGCTCATTGTCAAACAAGTAAGGAATCTTTTTCAAACGAAGCATCCTAGACTTAGATCTTATAGAAATGAGGTATGGGATTCAGTGGATAATTTCTTTCAACTTCTATTCCAAGGGATGAAAATATTCATGCAGACTCTTTAGTTGTTTCAACTAGTTCTTTTAAAATTCCTGATCAAATGCTTGTGCAATATCAAATTCAAATTAAGTATAGACCATCAATTCCTGAAAATCTTAAACATTGGCAAATATTTGATGATGATGAGCAATTGAAATCCCTTTTGCAAGCAATTGATGAATTTTTAGCCTTGCAAAATGAAGAAGAATAACTGGATAATAATGAGTCGAATAAGAAAAATTAAACTTCACCATTTGACTCAAGAATTGGTGATCAAAGTATCATTCATTAATCTAATAATTTCATTCCTAAAGGCTTGGTTCCTCTTGAAAAGATGTTTGACCATAACAATGCTCCTAAAAAACCATTATCAAATTCACTTGAAGAAGATATAGAAGAATGTAATATTGGAACTTTAGAAGAAATCAGAAATATTAAAATCTCTACATCATTGCCAATGGAAGTGAGAGATAAATATTTAGCTCTCCTTAAAGCTTATAAAGATGTTTTGATTGGTATTATAGTGAGTTGAAGACATATGATACAACTCTCATTGAACATAAAATCCCTTTAAAGCGAGAAGCTAAACCTTTTAAGCAAAACTTAAGGAGAATTAATCTTATCCTTATCCCTACCATTAAAAAAGAGCTTAAAAATCTACTTGATGCCAAGATCATAGTTCATTTGAGATATTCTAATTGGGTAGCTAATTTAGTTCCATTAAGAAATAAAATTGGTGAAATTAGACTGTGTGTAGATTTCAGGAACTTAAATAAAACATCTTTGAAGGATAATTATCCATTGCCCAAGATGCACCAATTGCTTAAAAAAAATTAGGTGCTAATATAATTTATATGTTAGATGGTTTTTCTTGATTCAATCAGATCATGGTGAGCCGAGAAGACAGAGAAAAGACAGCATTCACAACTCCCTTGGGTACATTTATGTATGCGAGGATGCCTTTCAGATTAACCAACGCTCAAGCTACCTTTCAATGAGCTATGGATTTATCATTTGTGGGTAAGAAAAATAAATTTGTTGTCATTTATCTTGATGACTTGACTATTTTTTATGATTCTAATAAAAAACATTTAAAGCACTTGAGGAAAGTTTTTGACAGGTGTAGGAAGTTTGGGATTTCTCTTAATCCCAAAAAGTCTTTGTTTGCAATCAAAGAAGGAAAATTGCTTGGCCATATTATTTCTAAGGAAGGAGTGTTCATTGATCCTAAAAGATTTTTAGCTATCCAAGCACTTTCATTACCAAGAAATAAGAAGGAAATTTAGGATTTTCTTGGAAAATTAATTTTTTAAGAATATGTATACCTAACTATGTTGAAATAGTTAAGGATATCAGTGATATGTTGAGGAAAGATCATGAAGTTAAATGGAAAATTCTAGCAAGATATGCTTTTGACCATATTAAAAAAGCCATTTCAAAAGCCCCCATACTGGCCAGTCCAACCTATTTTTAACCATTTAGTATCTTTTCCTTTGCCTCTGAAACTACCTTAGTTGTTGTTCTTTCGAAAAAGAATGAGGATGGAGATGATCAGCCTATTACCTTTTTCAATAAAGTTATGAGAGATGCTTAACTCAAATATGACATTATTGAAAAACAATCCTATTCCTTATTTCAAGCACTGAAAGTTTTTAGAGTCTATGTCCTTCACTCTTCAATTATTGCCTATGTTCCCAATATTGTTGTTAAAATTGTGTTAACACAACTTGATACTGATGGAAGAAGAGGAAGATGGATTACTAAGATATTGGAATTTGATATTACTACCAAAACTAAAAAGTTATTAAAGGGTCAAGGCTTAGCTAAACTCTTAGCTCAGTCAAATTGTAAAGTATTGGGAATAAATTCGGTTTTTGAAATTTCAGCAGAAAAGAATCCATAAGAACCTTCTCAATCTTCAGCAGAGAAGAATCCATAAGAACCTTCTCAATCTTCAGCAGAGAAGAATCCACAAGAACCTTCTAAATCTTCAACAAAGAAGAATCCCCAAGAACCTTCTTAGACTTCAACAGAGAAGAATCCACAAGAACATTCATCATCAATTCAATCAACTCTTATTCATATTGATGAGAAATTTTTGTTGTCTAAATGGTACCCTGATATTGTGCATTTTCTTAGAGATTTTGAGTGTCCATCTGAATTTACAAAGAATCAATTAAAACACTAAATTTGAAGGCCATAAAATAATGTATCATCAATACAAATTTGTATTGGAACAACCCCCTCAACATCATTTTACTTTGCTTGATAGAAAGTGAGACAAAAGGAATTATTGATCAATTTCATGTAGGTATTTATGGAGGACACCGTGCTTGGAGAGCTAAAACATATAATATTTTAAGAGCAGGATTTTATTGGCCCACATTGTTTGCACAAGTAGGAGCAAAGGTTAGAAGTTGTACCCAATGCCAAATGTTTGCTGGAAAGCAGAGATTAGTAGCACTTCCTCTAGTTCCAGTACTAGTTCAAGCACCTTTCCTACAATGCGGATTGGATTTCATTGGGAGAATTCATCCAACATCAAGCAACCATCATAAATGGATATTAATTGCCACATATTATTTTACCAAATGGGTAGAGGCAATTCTAGTTAGAAATGTGACTTACATTGTAGTTATTAAATTTATTGAAGAAAATATACTATCTAGGTTTGGATGCCCCCAACAGATAGTTACAGAAACTGCAATAGCATTCATCAATGTTAAGATGATTGAATTTTATCAGAAATACCATATTTTGTTGCATCATTCTACACCTTACTATCCACAAGGAAATGGACTGGTAGAGTCCTCAAACAAGAGCTTGGTTAAAGTTATTAAGAAAACACTAGAGGACCACAAAAGAAGTTGGGACAACCATCTCATATATGCAATTTTTGGCAAACATAATCTCTCAAAAGAGGTCAACAGGTAAATCTCCTTTTCAACTTGTTTATGGTAAGGAAGCCATATTTCCTACACATCTAGCTTTTCCTGTCATGAGGTATTTACAAGAAGCAAATGAAGAACCTGATGATTTTTCTAGGAGAATCAATTAGATTATAAAACTTAATGAAAACAGAGATGAAGTTCATTATAAGCTTCAGAAATATCAAAATAAAATGAAACGTCTATTTGACAAAAAGGCTAGAGAAATATATTTTAAAGAAGAATATTTAGTATTAAGATGGGATACAAGAAGGGAAGATAAAGGAAAACATGGAAAATTTGATAATCTCTGGTTTGGCCCTTTTAGCATTACAAAGGTTAATGGCAATAATACTTTCATCTTGCAAAACTTGGAAGGACAATATGCCTTATTTCTTGTCAATGGGATATATTTGAAGCATTATATAGAATATTGAGATTCCTACATTCATTCATCATTTATACATCACCGGATTGTTTTTATTTTTTCATGCAATTTGTAATTATTTTCAATAAAGACCCCACTAGCCCAAGGAGAAGGCACATGGATCTACAAGTTCTCTCCATCCTACAGGAGGAAGTCGTCACTATTTGGAGCTTATGTCATAACATAAATAGTTTTGATAAGTTAAATATTTATAAACAAGGGTATCAAAAATGAAAAACAAAAAAAAATAAAATAAAAGAATGAATATATGAAATTACTTGAAAATAAAAACCATCAAAAGAAAAATAAGTGCTCAACTGAGCAAGCTTAAATGCCACTTGAAATAAATCATGATCAAACATGTTTAAATTTATGCTTTAGGATTAGAAAATAATTCAACCAAACTGTTTAATCTTGCTTGAATTTTGAAGAAAGGATAAATTAGAGGAAAAAGGGACCTAAGCATTTAATCTTGGTCAATTGTATATTTGTAATAGAATAGGGTTAGGAGTTTCTTTAGGAAATAGAAGGCATGCTTGATCAAATGCACCTTTAGATTATATTTATGCATTGATATATTTATTTTAGTTGAAAAATAAACTAATCATGTAATTTAAACATGATTAGCACTATGTAATAAGATTTAGACGAGTTTATTCTCCAATGAGAAATGATTTAATGTCTTGTTGTTTTGTTATCCAAAGCACACTTATCGACGGCCATGATTTTCCCTGCCCAGATCAACGACGGGGAAACCTATTCACATCCCCCATCCCATTTCACGTTATCGTCAAGAGCGGGGGGGGGGGTTCCGAAAAACGGTATTGCTTTTCATGGGCCCCATGCAACGTGGTATTCTCTCGTGAGTTCACACCCCCTGATCCTAAACCACTTACCATCCGCCCCCCACCCCTGAAATATGTTATCACTCCCCCGCTCCTGCCAACAGAGGAGCTAATTACTAGAGACCGAATGAGAGCAGGCTGGCTTACAGGGGCAATGGACGAGGGCACCTTTCTATCCGCCTATCATATTTTTCCACTTGTCCATCTATTACCCGTTGGTAGCTTCCCATTACATCACGATTAAAGCAAAATTTTCTTGATCATCAAGATGGCATTAACCTTTGGGAATCATTATTGCCTATGTTTATCTTTCCTCATACCCATTCTTTCCTTGATCTGGTCATGTGGTGTCAAGCCAGGTATAATCCGCTGGAAAGAACCATTGTGGCTCAAAATGGAGACATTCTGGTCTCCATTACAACAGAAACCATAAACCAGATGGTGTTGATTCCTCATAATGACTCCCTTAGCCATTTTTCTGCAGTTGTCGTAATGGACCTATATCATAAGTTAACCTTTCCTTAGAGAGCTCAAATTTTTTAGATTTTTCTCCCATAAGACTCTCAACTTCCTAAGAAAAATCCCCCTTACGCAATTTCCATGTTCCCTGAAAAAGCCAAGCAGATAATTTCCCACGTTTCTTTCCTTTTAGGGTATCCATCAGACCATTGGGTAGATGAGCCTATCTTAGGCTTTCTATCCATTTTCTCTATTGAGAACAAGCCAACATTCATGTATAATTTTACCCAATTTTTGGTTGATAATATGCATGAACAGATGATGAAAATTACTACTAAAGGAATATTCAATTATGCATCTATTCTAGTGTACATTTTGCTTTTTCAACAAGGAGACAAGTTTCCAATAAACCTACACAGGTAAGATGATCAGGGCATCAATCAAGCAGTGACACAATGGACCTCGTTAGTCAAAAGAAACTCAACTGAGTTTAAGTTTGCAGAATTCATTGACAATTTTGTTCATACAGTTGCAAGTCTTCTTAGCAGTCAGGATGAGCCAAGAATTAGTGCTGAAACCAAAAGGGTTTTACACTTGAGTGAGAAGACAAATACTTGAGACTAGTATTTATACCATAATTACACAGAAATAAGAGTATATGGATGTGAGTAGGCTCCATACAAGTTGCCAAAGTATGTTCTAATGAGAATTTTCCCTCTGGAATATATAATACAGATGATAAACATGGATGAAATCCATTTTGTTTCAGGGAAAAGGAAATCATAATTCAAGATCAAAACTCAAGTAGGACCATTCATATGAAATATTAGAACAACAGGTGATGAAACAAATTCGATCCTCAAGCAGTTCAAATTTTAGCCTAGTTTCCCCTGGTCATATGATCCATTCAGTATTATTTCTAATTTAAGGGTGGAGCTTAAAACTACAACTTATAATCATACCCCTAGTCCATAAATTGAGAAATTTATGAATCAAGACCAGTGGAAGGAGAATAAACTTCAAGAAACAAAAGAGTAGACTCTATCTACAACTATCCTTCACACTCGCGTACCTCAAGACAAACATGGGAAAAGGCAAAGAGAAGAACCCTCATCTCCATTTTGTACAGAAATAAGTGCTCAAGAATTTATTATTCAGCAGAAGACATATCTGAGATGTGACCATTCAAAATGAGGAAGAGCAGCAGACTATTGTTATGAGTGGTTTGTAGTTTTCTATAGGGTCAGAAGAAAACCTTCCTGATACCCCATCCTCTTCGGCCTCACAGAATCCTACAGACAAGTCACAGTCAATAGAATTGGTTGAACTAGATGACCCCAATATCTTCAGCATGTTTTTGCAGATTAAGCAAAAGAATGAAACCCTAAACGCCAACACCTATGCTCAGTTTTGGGAGAAGAATTCTCCCTCCCGACACAGGTTGTTAACAACATTTGATAGTGAAAAATGAAGAATGCAAATGGCATTATTACAAGCTCAAGTGCCATCTCCATTTTCTCATTTTATACAAAATTAATACATCCTATTGATCAAATGAATATGCATAAACAATCTGGAGAAATGATTTTCTCCACCATGACAAATATTTCCATAGAACTTTCAAAGTTGAGGACATCTCACACAAATGTCCAAACTCAGTTGAAATTGTAAAATATTTCTTCTTTAGCAAAGGACACCAGAATTAAAACATTGGAAGATTTGGTGATTAAGCTGGGATATGATCCCAGTGATGTCAAAGCAGTGGAGGAGGTCATCAAAAAGAAGAATGAAGACATTGCGGCACTTAGGAAACAGCTAGAATTGCCTTGTATAGAACATCCATTAACAAAAGAGATTGAAGAAAGTGAACAGCATAAGGAAGACATGGTCAAATTGATCATTGAGAAAAAGATACAGATGAAGGAGATGGATGAAGAGATTGAGAAACTCCTTAAAGAAAAAGAAGAGGTTGCACAGTTAATTATAGCTCTAGTGACAGCCATACCCATCACATTTGTAGATATAATAGGAGATTCGAATTCAACACTTGATGATTTAAATAAATTTGTGCATGACTTTTCTCTTCAGAGACTGGAAAATGACAGGCTCTAGCAAAATATCAAACATGCAGAAGCTCCAAAGATTAAAAATGATTCTCTTTTGGTAGAAGAAATGTAGAAATATCACCAACTGGCCAAGAAGATTGACCAATTAGAAAATTAGCCTTTAATGGCTCACACCTTGGACCAAGACAAGGAAAGGATCTAGGTAGATATCAATCATGGCATAATTGAGGTTTGGTCATATATCCATATTATATTTGAGCAAGAAGTGTTAATTGATAGATGCATAACAACCATTGAGAAAGTCAAAACATGAAATCGAGCATAGAAATTTAAATAAAGTTTGCAGGTATTAAGGGACATGTCACATGGACCCTAATATGATATGAAAAGAGGATTTTTTTATCACTAATGGGAGTATGAAAATACTAACACTAACAGGCCACTTCCATGATAAGAATCTTGAATTCAAAGACCCTGTTAGAGTTTGAACAGATTCATATTGAAAACAGAACAAAGACCATTCTAGAGATCAAAAAGGTGTTACAGAAAAGGAATTCAATGACCCAATTGGAGACCAATTCTCAAGCTCTAGAAAATATTGTCCAGAGATTTCACACCAAATTCAATTTACTAATTCAAAGATGATTGCCAGGGCTAGTAGCACCAAATGACAGGCCTATCAGCTTGGAAGATTATTGTGAGAAGCTTTACAGCATTGCCACAGATACATCAAAGTTTGCAGGTATTAAGGGACATGTCATATGGAAAGCATTTATTGAAGCATTATAGTTTGATTTAGCTATCCAACATGAAATCGAGCATATCTTCATCAACAAGCCCACTTTCAAGAAGTATATTGAGGTAGATGAGGTATATAGAAAGATAATAAATCTTTCTATACCAACTGATGAAAGATGGGATAAGTTATGTGATACCATCGAGTAAAAAGGTTTTATCTCCAACAGACAGACAACAAAACAAAATTTTGGGGGCCATGTCATCAACAACATTCTCGAAGATCCAACATCTCAAAAATTTAAGCAGTTCTTTATTTTTGTACTATTTTTGTAAATTAGTTTGGATTTTTATAGAGTCTTATATTATTCTATAAATAAATAGTAACTCGATGTATTAAGGGTTGAACCCTTGCATGAGTTTTTCTAAAGCAGAATTGTATCGGACTAAATTCACTTCACATTAGTGAAAGGATTTTGGATTTACTTCAAACAACTTGTCTCTTTGTGGGTTTGTCTTAATGTTTTCACTTCATCTTTGTTATTCTACATGTATTTAAGTTTTGTGAAGATAATTGGGTAACAGAAAATTGAATATCAGTCTATCTTAAAGCCCCATGAAGTTATAATCTATTTTAGGGAATAGTTTATTGGATTGTTTGTCTTTATAATTTCCTCTACATTTATAAATTCTCAACCATCTTCATAAGGTTAAATATATTTTGTTGGGTGGTAAACATTGTTTACTTGCATGCTTCCATATGATTAACTAGAATTAAGTCTGGATATTTATGAAATCATAGCTTCTTCAATTCTACCTTTCCATACACTATAAATCAAATTATTGTTTAGAAGTAAAGAATCGGCCCTTTCATAGTATGCAATACTAATAAGGCTTAAGCACTTACCTTAACCTGCTCATCACATTGTTCATCCAAAAAAACTTTTTAAAACAACAAAATATTTTAAATGCTCTAGCATAATTAATTAACCTAGAATTATCTCAGAGGACAACAACTACCTTCAAGCCAATCCATCAAGCCTCCCGCTAGTCAAATAGAGAGTTTGACCAGGCAGTGACCCTACGCTTCACTCCTCCCAAATACTGCACAGAAGCTGTCAGCGTGCCTGCCTTTGCTGACTGAAGAAATTGCACAGACAAGAGGGACAGACATCCACTGCCTGTCACTGCAGTGTCTCTGAAAATTGCATAGTTCTGTTAGTCAATCCCCCCCACTAGTTGGCCTGCTGCCCAACACCCCGCTCAGGTTGGAAACTACACAAACATGCACAACATGACTGCCTCTCAGGCAGCCCGCTCCCAGCCTCCCTTGAAAATCTGCGCAGTTTTCACTGCCAATGTCCTCTACTACCGGCACTGCCTTCCCGAGAAAAATTGCGCAATTCTTCCTCCCAGTTGAGCTAGATCCCTCAAAATGTCACTATTGTTCTAGACTACTCATCCTAGCCTCCCAATTACCTTTGCGCAATTTTTCTTGACAATTCCTGAGAGCCTCGCATCCTGGCCTGACAATGTGCTCTACGTTGTTTCAGAGCCTTGTCCTCTCCCCCGATCACCTACACTAGGAAACTAAAGACAATGCATCATGGTAGACTAGGGGATTTCTGGATTTGATGTCGTCTCATCATGAGTGATTGTATAAATAGGTACATGGATGGGACATGGCGGGACGACGAACGGGATGAATAAGGAGTGCATGCTAGAAGACTTGCTTGCAATTGGATGAACACACGAAGCATGCCAAGTAGCAAGCAAAGGAGGCACATGCACATGCATGAATTATCAATTGAACACAAATACCATTGAAGAATCCACGCACTTTGCCATACAGAGTGAAGCTATGGTACACCATGGGCACACTAATCACTTAGCAGCATAACAACTCGACACGAACAACACAACTAGCATGCACATATCAGCATTGTCATGTCAAGTTGTGTCATGAGTAGCCTCGGTCACATCACTACTTTGGGTCATAACTGTGTAATCAATGTAATTTAAAGTGGAAGTCCAAGAGACCCACGAATGAACTCAAAGAGTCATGTAAGTCGAACAGTCATGAGGGAAGTCGAATAGTCACAAGGGTCAGTTTCACCCTTGGCTATATATACCCCTCATTTGTACATGCAAGGGAGTTTTCACCTTTGCTCCTCCCACCTAGCCTTGAGAGTCTGTAGTCTTTTATTTGAGGAGTAAGCAGTGGCTCCAATGCCCCACTATCAGGGTTAGTGATGTAATGGTGTACGGATGTGTCTTGGAAATTTCACTTAATTCAAAAGCCTGTTACCAGGCCAACACGTTTTCACAGATGTATTGTATTCATTCGTAAGACTATTCTTTAGACACTTGTAATGCATGTTGCTTTAACCTGTATTAAGATAGTTGAACTATTTCGTTTGTCTTAGTGCATATGTTGTTGGAAATGTGTTGTATCAATTGTTAATGTTATCTTGCCCATGTGGACTATTCCGCCAGACACTCGAAAAATTCATTCTTGTAAACTTGCTATAACAACCATCTTACTCGTGTGGACTATTCCGCTGGGTGTTGTACGTGTTATTTATTCACGTTGTGTTTGTGACTGCCACATTCATGTGGACTACTCCACCGGAAGCTACGCATGTCTTGTTGTGTTGTGTGTATCTAATAGAGTTTGGACTATTGCCTTTCGACTTGAGACTCACTTTCACCCTCTCCCTCTGCAGTGAGAAAACTTTGACACAAGAAACGCTAAGCACTCACAAGGCACACGAACCTTGTTGTTGGAAGACTAAGTATACCACTCTCACGTGCTGAAAAGTAAGAGCTAAGGCATAGATTTAAGATAAGGGCAATCGGGCCATTGTACCGGATGGGACTCCTACACCAAATGATATGAAGTCTAGTTGGGACTTCATATCAGGGAGATCCCCTTAATATTGGCAGGTCTAGCACCATTAACATTTCTAGCACTAGGAGGGCCAGATGACAAGCTAAGTCCTCACAATCTACTTTGTATCTCCACAAACTTATCCTGACTATTCACAAAATTTCTCTTCCACAGTGTATGTCTTATGGAAACGACTTTGAAATCTCAAAGGAGCACTAGAATTTCTTGTCATAATACACATACGATGGTGGAGGCCAAGTAGTCTTGGTTAGACACGTGGTTGGCATTGTAGGCTCCTATGAAAGGCATGAAATCTTTGAAGATTACATTACCTGTGCACTTGATCTAGGTGGCTCCAAACACACACAAGACAAAGAGGGCTTACTGAAGCTCGAAAATCAAAGTGATCATAATGCTTTCGAACGAGGACCAAAGCATAGATCTCGTCACCCTGAACATAACAGTGTGAACGGTTCATCAATCTGAGCTCGTATGAGGGAGAAAGAGCCAATCAAACTTGGGTTGTGAGCTAGGTTTAAGTGTCCTACAACTTGACCGACCCCGGGGCATGAAACCTATCTCCCGAAATGAGTCGAAATTGTGGCCTCGTTAATTTGCCCGATATCCCTTATTTTCTAAAGGTTTAAAAATATCCCCTATGCCTAATAAAATAAAATGAAAAATAGATATTATGGTGGGGGGCCACCATCCCTGCCACCCCCAAAACTATTTCATAACAAAAAAAATGTATTGTTATAAGGCTGACGGGCCATGACCCCCACCAGCCTAACTGCAACCTTAACAACAAAATCAAATTTAAGGTGGCTCAACGAACATCACCCCGCCGAGCCCTCCAACCTCCGACCCTCATATGGTTAGCAACATAAATCCGGGGGGTGGGCAAGCCACCTCCGGTGGACCTAGCCCACGCTCCACCAAACATAGAACAACGATAAGCCGAGGGTGGCGGGGCTTGAACCCACCCAACCAGCGTGGTCAGCCAACCTCCCGGGCACCCTCACTGTAGGTTTTAACCCCATATAGAAAGTACCTGCATACGAATTCTAAATCACAGGAAAAATAAAAATGCAAGAGCATAACACATAAAAAACATATACACAGAGATTTCCCACTGGATCCCAAAACCGGGACTACCAGCTTGATTTTTCATTATGTTCCTTTCAATGTTACAATACATATTTATACATGTTGAAGCATCCAATACCATGGACCGAAACCATCGCGTCCAAAACCATGGACCGAAAACCATAGGTAAGTTCGCCCAACCTAATATAGGGTCCAAAAAAAATTTTCCCGGGGCGCTACCCTGGACCCCATAGAGGGGGGCTACCCGCTCCCCTCAAGCCCCCCGAACAAGGGGGGCTGCCGTCCCCCTGTGATCCCCCCGCTGCGCAATCGACGCAACGAAGGGGGGGCTCCACCCCCCCGGTTCACTACGTAAGTTAGTCGTGGAAAGAATATAACACAACCCAACACTCACCAACCTCACACACACCAACCATCATACAACACGCCACCCATCAAATGTTAATGTTCCATTCAATGCAAACGATGAAGGTTAAGGGGCAGGCCACCCAAGGCGGACCTGACCCACATACATGGCATTCAAACGGTTATGCGGTCATAAAAAGGGAGGGGCAAGATTTGATCCCCCGACCCCTCCTCAACGAATGTTTAACTTTAACCATTGCACCAACTGCCTCATTGGATAATCCGCCCACCCAAAATATATTTAAACTTTCATTTGCACAGTCTAGGAAGATGAAGGAACTAGGAGTAGGCATGGAAAACAAGGCAGAGTTAATTTTTAATTAATTTTTATGCAGGTGGAACCATGACTAAGCAAAAATTCCAAGAGATTGAAATTTTTGCAATGTCCAAATTGGACAAACTTTATGTTGATCTTACACCTCTCGGCAACACGAACCTTGTAGGTTTTAACCCCGTACAGAAATTACCTGCATACGAATTCTAAATCACATGAAAAATAAAAATGCGAGAGCATAACACATAAAACACATATACACAGAGATTTCCCACTGGATCCCAAAACCGGGACTACCAGCTTGATTTTTCATTATGTTCCTTTCAATGTTACAATACATATTTATACATGTTGAAGCATCCAATACCATGGA
>APFE031594582.1:16336-40992 GCA_000404065.3 Pinus taeda | reverse complement strand
CATAGACATGATCCATATGTCTAAAAATAGACACAGTCTAAAAATAGACTTGCGCCAAAAATAGCCTGCGGGCCCAATTAGTGAAGGCGACTCTTTTCACTAAGCTCCATCATCTTGTTGCAATCTCAACACTCCCTCTCGACAAGATATGGATTATCAGCAACCCCTATCCTACCTCGGTGGTACTCGAATTTTCTCCTGGTGAGAGCCTTCGTCAGGATATCAGCATCCTGATCCTCCGTTGGAATGTACGAAAGTAACATGATCCTCCGTTGCACACAATCTCTAATATGATGGTACCTGATGCCCTTGCTGCCATATACTCGGCCTGTTGAGCTCCCTGCCCAATCTGCATCCATGAAGCCACAGAGCTTCACCTCATCCAATCCATATCCCGATGTGTCTTTCTTGAGCCTACACACATGCGACTCCACCAACTGTTGGTAACCAGTGGCATCCACTACCTCCGCTGAAGTAGCATCCTCCTTCCTCCAACCTCCAGGAAGGAACATAGTCTTCACATCCAAATGTGCCATCCCATCTGTGCCTCTTTGTAGATCCATCTCGAACCTACCACTGATTTCCCTTCCGGTCTAGGAACAATCTCCCATGCACTGTTTCTGACAATAGAATCATACTCTTCCACCATGGCGTCTACCCATGCGGGATCCTCCACATCTTCCTCGAAAGAGGATGGCCCAGTCACAACACACTTGCTCATAAGAGCCATGTATCCAGTGTACCGATCAGGTGACTGTCTCTGCCTGCGTTGGGCTGTAGGTGGCCCTACAACTTTCTCTGCATCTTGAGCCAGTCGCTCAGCTTCTGTCAAGCGCTTTCGCCCTCTGATGGTTGGCGCTGCATGAGTGGTCTCTTCCACTCCATGAAACTCGTCCTGTGGCTGATCCACGTCCTGAAGCTCATCCTTAGGAACTAATAGCTCCTCATCTGCATGCAAGTGTAGCTCCCTCTCAAGCGAACACTTCATGGCTTTCTCCTCCTGAAATTTTATATCCCGTCGCACAACAGTTTTACCACTTTCTGGCAAATACACACGATAGTTGTGGGGCGTATCAGTGTACCCCACAAATATCCCCACCTCTGCAGTTGGCTCCAACTTCTTTCTGGCATCCTTCGTCACATGCATGTAAACGTTAGCACCAAAAATCCTCAAATGAGAAAGATCAGGCTTCTTACCAGAATAAGTCTCCTCAGGTGTACTCATGCCAAGTATCCTATGAGGACAACGTTTCTGCACATAAACTGTTGTATTGCATGCTTCCGCCCACAAGTGAAGGGGTAGGCCCTGATCATGCAACATTGCCCGTGCAGCACCCACAATCGTTCTGTTCTTCCGCTCACCTACCCCGTTCTGTTGTGGGTTATGGGGAGCTATGAGCTCTCTACGAATCCCTTCTGCCTTGCAAAAATCCTTGAACTCGTCCGAGATGTATTCACCACCATTATCACTCCTAAGAGCCTTCACCTTCTTCCCCGACTCCTTCTCGACCAGTGCTTTGAATTCACAGAACTTTGAATATGTCTCACTCTTCTTCTGCATCAAGAAGATCCAGCACTTACGAGAGAAATCATCAACAAAAATCACATAATACCTGTGTTTTGCTGTCGAAGCAACTGAGAAAGGTCCACACACGTCTGTGTGAATTCTTTCAAGGATCGTCATGGCGCGACTATCCTTCTCGTGAAAGGTGGCTTTCACAAACTTCCCCAAAGTACACCCCTTGCATTGATCTGACTGCACAAGTGTGCCTTTAGGAAGCCCTGTAGTGATCTGCTGCAGTATCTTCAAGGCTCCATGGTGAAGGTGACCCAATCTCCTGTGCCACAACTCGCATCATCCCAGCTCACCAATCCTTCTGCCTTGCCTGCCATTGCTGTGCCCATCTACATGCAATTGATAAAGGTTCTTGACTCAAACCCCTAACTTCCGGGTTTCTCCAGTTGTCTTACTGTGCAGGAAAGCCTTTCCCTTGCTGAAGACAACATCATATCCCTTGTCTTCTAACATCGCCACAGACATAAGATTCTTCTTCAATCCTGGAACATGCATCACTTCCTTCAATATGAAGGGTTTACCAGACTCCCTCTCAAAGGAAATGGTACCGATACCGGTCGCACTGTATCTACCATCATGGCCCATCTCGATGTGCACTCCAAGATCTTTCTCATCCAGATCAGTAAACAATTCTCGATCTCTTATCATGTGAAAAGACGCACCACTGTCCAAGAACCATACTGATCCCATCACACTTGATACCAAGCATGCGATCAATGAAAAATCTAGCTCAAACTACAAGGCTAAGGCCTTTCCCGCTGCAGATCCAGCAGCTTGCTTATTTTTCTTCTTCTACGGACAATTTGTGGCATAGTGTATGTGCTAATGACAGTGAAAGCACTTCACCTTGGACATGTCCTGCTTCTTGCCTTTCACACTGGAATGAGAAGCTTTCTTTTTCTTCCCCTTCTTTGCTTTGGCAGCGAAAGCACAATTTTCTTCATCAGATGCCTTTGATGAAGATTCATCCCTGGTATTTCGCCTGATCTCCTCTTGCACAAGATCCGACCAAAGTCTCTCCCATTCTGGCAATTTCTCCCGACCATTGACATAGTACTGATAGGAATGCCAACTCTTCGGAAGACCAAGTAGAGCCAAGCTCACCAATTCCTCATCATCGATAGTCACCCCCACACTTCCCAGCTCATCCTAGCATTGGGTGAACTTCGTGAGATACTTGGGCATATTGTTGCCTTTCTCACATTTTATGTTTCTGAGTTTATCCTTGAGCACCAACTTCCTCTGGTCGCTCTTGCTTTGGAATAGATCTGTCAACGCTTTCCACATCAAGTATGGAGAAGCATTTCCATGGAGGTTGGACACAATGTGATCCCTCATGCCCTCCAACAGAATCCTTCGACATTTTGTGATCTTCTTTTGCCAAGCATCAGCTTGAGTAGCATCAGTAGGCTTTGGGATATCCGTATCTATGAACTCCTTCAGCCCGTTATCATCCAATACTGCCTCCATCCTGTCCTTCCATGCAATATAGTTTGAGCTGCCCTCAAGAGCATACTCCAATCGCAATCCGTTGAAAGACATTGCTGCGTTTTCACCAAGAAAACACTGCTGCAAATTCGAATTCCACCAGCAACCAACTCAACCGCCTCGGATCTAAGATTCGTGAGAACACAATATTTCTCTTACAGAGATTGACTGTATGGGCTTTTACCGGATATTTCACCTTCCAAAGGAAGGATGAATCCAGAGGCTACCTGGCCCGATTACAGGCTCTGCCTAGAGAAATAGAATGAAAACACTTCCTGAATAGTAGATCTGATGATCAACAGCTCCGATACCATGTAGAAATTTTGAATAATTTAACACATATTCAACAGAGATTATCCTGATCATGTACTATTGTGGAAAACATACACAATACATAAGCTCCTCTACGTTGATCATCAATATAGCAGCATCATAACAATAAAACATCAAGAGCATTCACACATTAACACAGTATGTATCCCGGGGAAAGCATCTCGCTAAAAACCCCAACTATCTGTATATTAATGATTGAGTCATGTAACATTACACAGCATAATACTTCTCACAAGTATCTCCACCTCTGTTACACACAATACAGCTCAGATCTGATCTCCAAATCTCTCACTGCTTGCCTGCCTCCACTGCTCAATACCTGCTCAAGAACTGATGATAATTCCAAGGCAACCACGTATTTACTTGGAAAAATCACGTGAGTGAGCACAAGCTACAATGTGGGAAAATACGTGGGCAAACTCATTGGCATACTCAATCCCTTGATTGTGCAAGATCTGGTGCACAACTATAGTCACAACTGATAGCAATCTGATCTCTAACACCTGTCCCTGCTGAACTGAACATGCACGGACATGAAACTGAGTTAACTGATGTATTCATTAGTTGTATTATGAGTTAATAACTTGTGAATTAATTAATAACTAATTCACCCAACTCATCTCTAGTCTATTCGCCAGTTAGACTAAATACAACCAGTTTAACAAAGCTAAACTGAACACAAATCCATCAACTGCACCTCCAGTCCACTAAACTCAACTCACTTGAGTTCTAACTGAAGTCCTACATGAAAATATTAGTCATCCCATAGGTAACCACGTATTTCCTTCTGGGATCTGCATGTACCACATCCGTAGCTCATCCTGAAGTGCTCCAAGAGAATAAGACAAAGTTTATAGTCTAAATATTATTATGAGCTAATAATATTTGACTGTTCTATATTTAGACTGAGCAGTCACTCCGCTGTGATCTAAAAATAGAAGTCCATCTATTTTTTTCCAACTTGATCAATCATCCATAAACAGCAACCTGCAATCCATAGACATGATCCATATGTCTAAAAATAGACATAGTCTACAAATAGACTTGCACCAAAAATAGCCTGCGGGCCCACTTAGTGAAGGCGACTCCTTTCCACTAAGCACCATCATCTTGTTGCATTCTCAACAAGCATTTCTTGTTGCACACTTTTCAACAATGGTCCCTTGGTGTTCTTCCGAAGTGCACATCCTTTGCAAACTCCTTCATGTTCAACCTTGATTTATGGCATACTTGTAAAAAATTATTTCATTCTAGGCAAGGCTCTATAATGAATGTGTGCTTGTCTTCAGTGCCATAATTCACAAAGATTAGTATCATTGTGTATCGATGGTTGAATTGATCATCCTAGGATTCTATACAAGCCTCCTTCATGCACACCAATTACTTTAGCAGAATCTATGCTCAATCCTTTCTTCCATACTAGGACTTGACCATTAACGAAAGCAACTTTATACCCTTTATCTTATAAGCATGAAGTAGAGACCAAATTTGTTTTCAAACCAGGTACATATGATATATCATTTAAGAAAAACTTATCTTGTCTTCACTTGGGAAGACAAAATGGAGGGTCAGGTAAGCATTTGGCATCCGATACTCTTTAAGGATGAGGTACGAAATCCAAGATAAGAGTAGTCGTGGGCTGATATTCTTTGAGGACTAGTTATCCAAGATAAGAATAGTCTAAGGAAGGTCATACTCTGTGAACACTGGGGTGGGGTATGTACCTTGAGATATAATGATGATGGTGTCTATAAATCATTGGTCTCGACAAGCATTGTGTTTTGAACTTATGGAGAGATAGAGTTGTTATTCAAGGCCTTGATATGTGACAATGGTGGTTTATATGATGCTAAACAAATGGGTTACCAATCTGAATCTTCTTATGAAATCTCTTCATATTGAGAATGTCCATGTACCATTTATGAATACCTCCCTAGTTAAGAGGGAGTGTTGAAAAATGTGTAACTAGGTTCGGCCTTCATAAATATGAAATGTACTTTTGATTCTTGTAAATTTTAAATGAAATAAAATTATTATTACTATTTTTTAGCATGGGTTTCATGCTCAAGGTCTTTTATTTTATAGGTCAAGCACCCATTGAGTGCTTCTAAGGTTTGTCCTAAGTTAAGAAGTCAAAAGATTCATTTGCATAAGTTGAAGACCCCATCGGGCACATTGTAACTAGTAAAGAAAATTATTTTTGTCCTTAAGTGTTAAAATACCCGTCAAGACCAAGTCGGCCTCGCAGCTGGCAAGTCGACCTAATTTGAGGAGCTATGTATACACCTTGAGAAGCCTATATAGAGGAGAAAACTCGGCCTCCTTGAAGCACATTCATGACTCACTCGTTCAAGTGAATGAGGAAGAGGAAGAAGGCAAAGAATAAAGAAGAGGATGAAGAAGACTTGTTTTTGGGCTATTTCTCTCTCACACGTGGGAAGAAAGGCTAGGGTTTCTGTAAATGGTTTTCTTCTACATGTTCGATCTTGAAGAAACGAAGGAAAGAAGGTCTGACGAAGGTCACAAGAAGCCATCCTCATGCTCGAGAAGGAAGAGAAAGCTAAGAAAAGGTCTAAGGAAGCATTGGGAAGCTAAAAGAATCTCACACATCTGGTAGCAACACTGTGGAGGGCTGAAAATTTCAAGTTTGCAATGGAGGCCGAAATTCTGCAGTTGGATATCAAAGTTGTGCTACTGGAAGAGATTTGACTAGTTTGTACTTTGACAAGGAAAGCACATCATCCGTTACAATTGGAGTTTGTCTTTGACGGTTTTGGTCTTGGTATAAAGGTCTTGGAATTCTTCAATTGAAGAATCTATGAGGAAGATAAGAGATTTCCAAGTTTTCCTCTCAAGTGGAGATGTTTTGGCCCTCGATTGCAACCTATATTTTGTGTTCTTTTTCTTATTGTTTTTGGTAGTTGTTTGATGATATACAAACTTAATAATAAGTAAGAAAAAGTAAAAAGACATCACAAGCGGTTATCAAGGAAACAAAAATCACTCTAATCATTGCCCTATATATTTCTCAACAAAAGGTAACATCCCTGCTAATATCAATTGTTCTTTGTGCTAGAATATAATTTTGTTATGCCTTTTATGTCTCATTGTATCTTAGTCCTCTTTTCCTTGGGCACAGGAATGTAGAAAGGACAACCAAAGATTCTCAAATTTCCAAGTTTTGACTTCTCACATGTGAAGACTTCTTCAATAGTCTTGACCATGAATCATGGCTTTAGTGGCTTCCATAATGGTTCTATTATTTCTTACAAAAATCCCATTCTATTGAGGGTTGTAGAGGACAATCAAATCCATCTTAATTCCAACATCCTTGAAAAAAGAAATAAGTTCCTTGGAGGTGTATTCTCCACCATTGTCATAACCCAAAATTTTGATTATTCTTCTTGTAAAATTTTCCACTTGAGCCTTGAATTCCTGAAACTTATCAAAGACTTAATCCTTGGTATTTAAGAAATAAATCCATGTCTTTCTAGAGAAATCATCAATTACAGAGTATAGAAATCCACCCAAGGATTTCACAGACATCGGTCCACACACATCAGAATGTACAAGATCTAAAATTCCTTTGGAACTACTATCTTTCTTAGGAAATGGTCCCTTTGTGTTCTTCCCAAGTGCACATCCTTTGCAAACTCCTTCATGTTCAACCTTGATTTATGGCATACTTGTAACAATTTCTTTCATTCTAGACAAGGCTTTATAATGAATATGTGCATATCTTCAGTGCCATAATGCACAAAGATTAGTATCATTGTGTATCAATGCTTGAATTGATTGTGCTAGGATTTTATACAAGCCTCCTTCACGCACGCCTATTACTTTAGCTGAATCTATGCTCGATCCTTTCTTCCATACTATGACTTGACCATTAACAAAAGAAACTTCATATCCTTTATCTTACAAGCATGAAGTAGAGACCAAATTTGTTTTCAAACTAGGTACATATGATATATCATTTAATAAAAAGTTATCTTGTCTTCACTTGGGAAGACAAAATGGAGGATTAGGTAGGCATTTGGCATCCGATACTTTTTAAGGGTGAGGTAGGGAATCCAAGATAAGAGTAGTCGTGGACCGATATTCTTTGAGGACTAGTTATCCAAGATAATAATAGTCCAAGGAAGGTCATACTCTGTGAACACCCGGGTGGGGTATGTACCTTGAGATACGATGATGATGGTGTCTATAAATCATTGGTCTCGCCAAGCATTGTGTGTTGAACTTATGGAGAGATAGATTTGTTATTCAAGGCCTTGATATGTGAAAATGGTGGTTTATATGATGCTAAACAAATGGGTTACAAATCTGACTCTTCTTATGAGATCTCTTCATATTGAGAATGCCATGTACCATTTATGAATACCTCCCTAGTTAAGAGGGAGTGTTGAAAAATGTGTAACTAGGTTCGGCCTTCATAAATATGAAATGTACTTTTGATTCTTGTAAATTTTAAAATGAAATAAAATTATTATTATTATTATTTAGCATGGGTTTCATGCTCATGGTCTTTTATTTTATAGGTCAAGCACCCATTGATTGCTTCTAGGGTTTGTCCTAGGTTAAGAAGTCAAAAGATTCATTGTCATAAGTTGAACACCCCATTAGGCACATTGTAACTAGTAAATAAAATTATTTTTGTCTTTAAAAGTGTTAAAATACCCTTCAAGACCAAGTCGACCTGGCAACTGGCAAGTTGACCTAATTTTAGGAGCTACGTCCACCTTGAGAAGCCTATATAAAGGAGAAAACTCGACCTCCTTGAAGCACATTCATCACTCACTCATTCAAGCGAAGGAGGAAGAAGAAGAATGAAACAAATAAGGAAGAGGATGAAGAAGACTTGTTTTTGGGCTATTTCTCTCTCACACGTGTGAAGGAAGGTTAGGGTTTCTATAGCAAATGTAGGGTTTTCTTCTACATGTTTGGTCTTGATGAGAGGAAGGAAAGAAGATCAGATGAAGGTCACAAGAAGCCATCCTCAGGCTCTAGGAGGAAGAGAAAACTAAGCAAAGGTCTAAGGAAGCCTTGTGAGGCTAAAAGAATCTCACACATGTGGCAGCAACAACTGCAGGAGGGCTAAAAATTTCAACTTTACAATGGCGGCCAAAATTCTGCAGTTCGATGTCGAAGTTGTGCTACTGGAAGAGATTTGACTGGGTTTGACTTAGACAAGGAAATCACATCATCCGTTATGGTTGGAATTAGTCTTGGATGGTTTTGGTCTTGGTATAAAGATCTTGGAATTCATTAATTGAAGAATCTATAAGGAAGAGAGGAGATTTCCAAGTTTTCCTCTCAAGTGGAGAGGTTTTGGCCCTCGATTACAACCTATATTATGTGTTCATTTTCTTCTTGTTTTTGGTAGTTGTTTGATGATATAAAAGCATAATAATAAGTAAGAAAAATTAAAAAGACATCACAAGTAGTTATCAAGAAAATAGAAATCACTCTAATCATTGCCCTATATATTTCTCAACAAAAAGTAACATCCTTACTAAGATAAATTGTTCATTGTGCCGGAATATAATTTTTTTAGGCCTTTTATGTCTCATTGTATCTTAGTCCTCTTTTCCTTGGGCACATGAATGTAGAAAGGACAACCAAAGATTCTCAAATTTCTAAGTTTTGACTTCTCACCTATGAAGACTTCTTCAAGAGTCTTGACCATGAATCATGGCTTTAGTGGCTTCCATAATGGTTCTATTGTTTCTTTCAGCAATCCCTCTCTATTTAGGGTTGTAGATGACAATCCAATCCCTCTTAATTACAACATCCTTGCAAAAAGAAATAAGTTCCTTGGAGGTGTATTCTCCACCATTATCATAACCCAAAATTTTGATTCTTCTTCTTGTAAAATTTTCCACCTGAGCCTTGAATTCTTGAAACTTGTCAAAGACTTAATCCTTGGTCTTTAAGAAATAAATCCATGTCTTTCTAGAGAAATCATCAATACATAGTATATAGATCCACCCAAGGATTTCATACATGGGTCCACACACATCAGAATTTACAAGATCTAAAATTCCTTTGGAACTACTATCATTCTTAGGTAATGTTCCCTTGGTGTTCTTCCTAAGTGCACATCCTTTGTAAACTCCTTCATGTTCAACCTTTATTTATGGAATACATGTAAAAAATTATTTCATTCTAGGCAAGGCTTTACAATGAACGTGTGCATGTCTTCAGTTCCATAATCCACAAATATTAGTATCATTGTGTATCGATGGTGGAATTGATCATCTAGGATTCTATACAAGCCTCCTTCACGCACACCAATTACTTTAGCAGAACCTATGCTCGATCCTTTCTTCCATACTTGGACTTTACCATTAACAAAAGCAACTTTATACCCTTTATCTTAAAAGCATGAAGTAGAGACCAAATTATTTTTCAAACTAGGTACATATAATATATCATTTAAGAAAAAGTTACCTCCTGATTCCAGTTGAAATGATGTTGAACCAATAGCTTTGAATGCATATTGTCCTTCGTCACTAAGCTCCACCTTTTATGTAGTCTTCTTTTCCAATAACTCTATGAGAATTTCATGAATGCCCATCATATGCTTGGAAGCATCACTATTGACCAACCAAACATTATTGTTAGTAATAGAACATGTAAGATCATAAAAAAAAAATTATCATCATCATTATTTGGCTTTTTCATATGCGCTTAGCTTCATCAAAAACTGCAATATAGGCATGTCGCTTGCCCCTTTCTTCCTATTATTGTTCCTTTTAGGACACTTGTCATGATAATGTCCATATTTTTGACAACGAAAACATTGAACCCTTGACATATCCTTCCTTCCTTAAGAGGGAGGAGGCATTTCTCTTGAAGTGGGTCTTCTTATTTTGAAACCTCCCAAAATTTCTCCTTCCTTTGCCATTCCTAGATTGAGTTGCAAATGCTTGATCACCGTATTCATGTCTTTGAATCCTCCCTCTTGAGATAAGTCTAGCTTCTTCTTGAGTACAAGAGGCCCATAATTCATCAAAACTTGGAACTTCCTTTCTTGCACGAATATTGGCTGCAAATGAATCCCATGAAGAGGCAAACCATTATGTGTTGTAGTTACAAGCTCTTCATCAAAATCTGGTTCTTCTATAGCTTTAGTTTGATCTCTTAATTGAAATATCCTTATGAAATAAGAAGCCACAATATCATACTTAGTCATTTGAACATCTCGAAACCGATTCTTCAAACTCATTTTCTAGCCAATGTTAATGATGGATTACAATCCTGCTATAGCATCATGCATAGCTTTTGGAGTTTCCAAATCTGAAATACGGGATCAAGTGACCTCTAATGGACTCAACAATGATCCTTGTGGTTGTAATCTCATTCTTCTTGAATTGTTCCATTCCATGATTATCTTGAGGTTCAATTACTTTGCCTGTGACATGATCCAAGACATCATTTTATGCAAGAATAATATCAATCTATTTATTCCAAGCCCTAAAGTTAGAGGAACCTTCTACTTTGTTCTTTGTCTTAGTATAGGAACCCATGGTCATAGATAAGTAAAATTTGGACAACAATCATATTGTAGAAAGTATGTCTCTTAAGAGTGATCTCAATGCCTTTTCCTTCACCAAAGCTCTGTTACCATGTTGAATTTTACAGTGCAATAGAGACAAGCACGTATTTGTTTTTCCATATAATTACTTCCAATGATCCAATCATCTCTTTTACACATACAGATCATTAATTAATTACACTTCAGAAACTTTCAACCATAAATGTGGTAGGGAAGTAGAGATCACAATAAAATAAAATACACAAGAGACACAAAAATTTCCCTCGGAAAACCCAACAACCTTTTCTTTGAGAATTTTCCTAATTAAATCCAATTTGTACATTTGAAATCTAGTCAACATATTATCCCATTGACCATAACAAATTCCAAGTCAAACTAAGTCAAAGGAGAGAGAAAGTCAAAGTTTTTCTCACAAGTCAAATCCTGGCAAAGAGGTCAAATTTTAGCCTTGCTACTTCTAATCAATTGAGGTCAAAGGGGCTGAAATTTGGTCCTGTAGCTGCCACAAAAAATTGATCAAATTGTTGACTTTGAGTTGTGGCCAAAGTTTGGTTAACGATTTAGCTTTTGCTCCACAATTCAATCAAATGACAGTCAAAGATTCCTTTTTTGCCTCCAAAAACAATCAAATATTAATTCAAACATCAACATAATAGTCCAAGTAAATGGAAATCAAAGTTAAGAATAAATCGGTCAACTTCATTAGTCAAAATTGTCTTCTTCTTCCTTTCGCACATGCGATCAGATACTCCTTAGTACAAATCCAAATTGGTTGTATAACAATGCCAAATGAGGAGGTCGAGTTTCCAATATAGACATGTCTAGTTAATTAGGTTTTTGACGAAGGGTCAAAACCCTTCATGGGGTGGGGCCGACCTATCATCTTGAGGCCGAATTGAACAACAATAAAATAATAATTTTAATTTTGAATTTGTTGACTTAAATATCGGCCAAAACTAAATATTTTCAACATAATCCTCATCTCTTTCAAATACAAATTCAAGTGGACTTTCTTCGTACACATATGCCTTGTTGTACATAATTGATTTTCAATGAACATTGATAATATCATGAGGATCAAGCCTATGAAGATTTAAGTTGTAGATCCAAACCACTTCCATCATTTTTGCTTCTATTTGGAATGTTTATGATCTAATAAAAAATAAAGACCTGTTTTAATTGGACAAGGAGTCCATAGCCTTTTTGATATTTGGCTCAAATTTTTAGTAATACCAGTAATAATTGTTTGACAAGAAATTTATCTTATAGCTCATCTCTTTAGTATATACTTTGATAGTAGGTGAATACCTACTCTACAACCAAATATCTTGAAATAAGAAAAGAATTCATTGATGTACTAGTCCCCGACATTCTTCAAAACATATTGAACTTCTTTAGTAATATTTAGAGCAAATTCATCAAAGAAAATCTCATCATGAAAATGTCACAGATATCATAAAAATGGTTCTTGTACTTCTTATTCCAGAGAATGGAATAATAGATATGAACACCATGTTCATCACATGTCCAACTCTATCTTAGTAGAGGGAATGAAGTTGTAGCACACACATCATCAACCAAATATGCTGACATGAAAAATCCTACTTCAAACCTACGAGTGCTTCCGCTTATTTTTTAATTGCATCTAGGATATTTGAAGAAGGTATCCGTGCCCAATTGAAAATTCTCCCCTTCTTAACTACTTGATGCAACAAAGGCACCCACTCTAGCTTAAAGTGTTGGGGATTCTTCTCTCCAAAGTGTTTGCATACCATGGTGATTACCATGATATGTTGCCTTTTGAACATGTGGATTGGGTAAAGACTATTTAATTTAATTTTAAAATAGTTTAGGCCGTTATAGAAGTATTTAATTAATTCTACCATTTCCCTCTTTTTGGCTTTCAATTTATTTTCCTCATATTGTTAAAGAAACTGTCTATTTAGGTAGACTTAAGGGGCGTCCAATTTATACATCTTTGAAAGGTCCTTAAATCTAAAAGATCTTATAACTATGTTACTACTATTAACAATTGCGCTATTTCTAATATCATTGTGAGTTAGAATCCGTTGTGCCATATCATAGTAAGGCATGATATCTGACCTTGTAGCCACTTTATGTAAACCTAACGTCTTTGAAGTCATGTTCATTGGATTCGTAATCTTCTCATAAATTTCTTCCTTCTAATACTCGTAAATTTCATCCCATTTAGGGTATTTTCTTGTTCCTTTCTTGTACATTGTATTAGAGTAGAAGGATGTTGTGGATTTTGCTCCTCACTGAGATATTTATCTTTTGGGTCATCAATTCTTATTTGTTTACCATTCTATTTAGGTTCAAGAGCCTTGAGTTTCTTAACTTTACCTCTTTGAGGCACTGTTTATGCAAAAATGAATCTTGTAAACAAAATTACAAAAAAATTCATGTATCGAATGTTATGTAACCAAATCAGAAAACAAAAATTGGTATGTGCTATGATACCAAATGTTATGTAACCAAATCATAATATGGAAGAAAAGATAGATCAACGACTTGAAAATAAACCTCTTTGAGGGGGAAACCTCATTTTACATCACATAAATGAACAATTCCTCGATGAACCTCTTGTGGCACTCCCTACATTGGTGAGATTGGTCGCTCGATTAATCAAATGATTTGTGAGCATGCTGATGACATCAAGCATGGCAGGACCCGCTCCTCTGCTTTGGCGGAGCATGCAGATAAATCTAAGCATCACATCTACATTGAGGAGGCCCAAGTCATTGCTAAGGTTAGTCATTTCCATCATCGTATATTGAGGGAGGCCCTAGAACTTCAAAAAAGACCCAATAATTTGAATAGAGATGATGGTTGGAATATTAGTAGAAGTTGGGTCCTTGTCTTGTCCTCCTAATCTTTTTTTTTCTTTTTCTTAAGTCTATGTAGGTATTGGCATCCTTTTTATAGTATTTGTTGTGGATTTATTCTTCATTAGAGTTTATTTTCTTGATCCTTCGTGTTTTTTTTTATGTATTTTATCATCCTATTCGTTCTTAACTCCATTTAGTATTTTTGTTATTTGTTTAATGGGCGTGAGCCCATATTTGATTGTTGACCCCGTTTTATTTATTGATTTATTTTTTCTTTGGATATATATATATATATATATATAGTATTATATATATATATATATAATATATATATTTTGACTTGTGTATATTTTTGTTTTATTTATTTCTTTTCCATTAATTATTTTTAATTTTATTTTATTTATTCCATTAGTTATTTTATTTATCAAATGATCTTGTCTCGATTAGGGTCTTCACTCGTTTTTTTATTTTTTGACTCCCCTCCTTTAAAGTTTGACTTTGATTATTTATTTATTTATTTTAAAAACTAGTTGTTTAATATAGCGGTTACTTATTAGTATTAGTCGTTCTATGTGCACACATTTAATTCATTTCAGCCTACACATTTGCCAAGATTTATGCAATACAAAAATTTGCCATGCTAATGTCCTATTCCACCAGGTGTAAGGCGCATCGCTACCCCTGAGGGACGCCACCTTTTTGGCCACCCAGATTTTCCGCTTCTCATTATGGCAAGGTTGTTGGGAAAATATCTCTCGTGGGTCTTGTTAGCCCCTGAGGTGCACTGCTGCTATTTTTAGCGGAAATGTCCCCTGTTTTAGCTCTGACGGCCATGTCTCCTCTTGCTCCACTTTTTCCATAAGCCGGACTTCAAAAATATTACTCTTGCATCTATAATTGCATCGAGTCCTTATCCAAATGGATCCAAATATGCTCTCTAAGTCTTCAAAATCTCGTAAAATCATGCCAAAGATCAAAACAACCGCATGACAAGAGCCCTTAGAATGGCAGGGAAACACTATCAGGAGGCCAAAAACACATAAAACAGTGAAAACCAGAGTATCGGAGGCATAAACAAGTGAATGCACAGTAGCCGCCAGATCTGGCCAATCAACGGTCCAAATCTGATCAGCAAATCGCAATCGGAAACCACAACAGAGTGCTTACAATGGCCCGGGGCTATCACGATATGCGATTGCGACTAATTGCGTCATGATATCACAATCGGAGAAAGATTATGGAGCGAGGCCTATAACCATACATGTATGCGATGAGATTAGCCCAACCCGATGACTATATAAATATTATTGCATAGATTTTGAGATCCTCCGAAAGGAATTTTTTAATGTATTTTCACATATTTCGTTATTTAACAAAATACAAAGAAACTGCACCAATGCGATAAGACCCAGACCTGAAAGGATTTTTGAAGGGAAATATATAATATTTGAAGTCTGGAGGGAGCCAATTTTCACGTTATGTTCACGATTTTTAACGTATTTTTAAAATACAAAGGAGCAAGGCCGAAGCAACTTGCGATAGCGATGAGGACGGACCTGATAGAGGAATAGACTGTATTTAAGGACTTTTGAAGTCCAGAATGAACATAGTTTTGGCGAAAATTCACAGTGTTGCAACGTTTCTCTGTGTAAAACAGAAAACAATCATTTTTGGTATTCAAAATGATTTCAAAGGCCCGAAGACCCATTCCGTTACAGGACAGAAGCCAGGAGATAGATGGACAGAAGGGGAAAAATCCACAGCATGATGTAGCCAAACCAACAAAAGTGATCATGGGGCATCACAGGCACAAGCGAGCTACCTGACAGCTTGGAAAAATTACCAGAATTTGGTTATTGTGTTGTTAGAAAAAGAGACCTCTGGCTCATGTCTATCTAAGCATGGCATCAAGCAGTTAGAAGCGAGAGGGGATAGATTAAGACACCTCGAGCCTCAGAGAGCCCGAGAGCATTGTAAAAAGCCTATAAATGGTTGAAAGTGAGAAGTATCAGGGGTTCAACTTTTGGAGACTGTGAAGACTATGCTACTCTTAGCATCTCATCTTCACTCTAGTGATACAAGCTTCTTTTGTTGTTACATGTTCAATTCCCATTTTCTCCTTTGTTATAATCTTGCACTTGAATAGGTTATTCACGTTTTCTTCTGTATCTAATGCCAGATAACTGCCATCTTATCTCTACGTTGATAAATCAGATTTGCAAGCTTCATTTACTTTCTATAGCTAGCCATTCATATATGTTTATGTATGTATCTGCTAGAATAGTCAGGATTCTCCATCTATTCATTGAATCTATAAACGATTGAGCATTAGTGGTCGAAAGCCTTGTCAAGCTGAGGGTGTTCATGCATATCTTGAGTGAAAACATAGATGAATAGTCATCTGACTTGATCCAAACCCCAATCCATTCCAATAGTTCCTAGAACGATATTGAAGATTTATATGTTTCCAGGCATCTCCGAGCTACAACCTAGGAGAGCTTCCTGGAGTGCTAACATAATTGGTGTCATTGCCGAGGAGAGGAGACTGAAGCTCAAATTCCCTAGGAGACAACACAAATATAGCTTTGATGATAGACAAAGTTTGGGCACTTTTCGGTTGTAATCATCTATCTGGCGACTCTACTGGAGGATGAAACTCTTGGCAACTCCACTTCATAGTTCTAGCTCAGTTTGTGAGGCATACACAAAGAAATTCTCAGAAGCCACAAGCTGACCCAGTACCTGACCCTAAAAAAATCGTCAAAGAAAGAAAGGCATTGCAAAAAAGAGCATCAAGTCCAGGTAGTTCTAAACAATATCCTATATCTCTTCAAGAAAATCCTGCAATAGAACAAATACATGTTGAGAGTATAGCATCTAATACTAGCAGTGAAGAAAAAATCTTAGAGATTCATAAAGCTTCTTATTCTTTAGGTTCTCCTTTCATTGTAAGCCAAAAGGAAGCCTCTCCTCCTATCCCTCATAATCCTTTAGTCTTGTCAGTCACTCCTCAACCCTCTGTCATTCAGACTTCCAGTACCCTTGTAGCAACCACAGCTATGGCAAGACCACAAGCACCTACCAAAATGGAAAGAATCATAGTTGCTAGGTATGGACCTCTAGTACTTCCCACTCCTTTGAATGCCATGCCTACTAGAGAATATCAAAAGTATAGGCCTAAGTTCATTGGGACTGAAGGTGTTTTAGTTGAGGAACATCTTGAATCATTCTATAGTTGTGCTGATAACCTAGACATTAGTGAAGAAGATGTATGGATGAGAGTCTTTGTCCAAAGTCTAGATGGAGAGGCTAGAAAATGGTTCAGAGAATTGATCCTGAGTTCTATAGCAAATATTGAGGCTTTAGATGATGCATTCATAAAGCATTGGGGGGGTAAGAAGGATCTACTCTACTACCACACCGAGTTTGGGAACTTAAAGAGGGAAAATGGTGAGTTGTTGTTTGATTTTAATAAGAGGCTTAACCGCATGTACAACAAGATACCAGCTGAAGTAAAACCCACCACTACCTTTGCTAAACTCACCTATGCGAGTGCCTTTGATTTTGACTTCTGTCTACTATTGAGGGAGAGGTGATGTGATACCTTGGTTGATATGCAAGATGCAACCTTAGAAGTAGAATCAAACATCATGACTGCAGAGAAGCTCAAGGGAAATCTTGATAGAAGGAGACAAAGGGGCGAATCTTCATCATCTTCAGATCCCAAGATAGATAAATGACCAAGATGATAGAGTCATTAGCCTCTAAAATCTCCAAATTAAAGGTTGAGCAACACCCTGGGAAAGGAAGAGTTCCTAATACCTTTGCTCCTAGAAATCCAAATCCATATAGAAGAGCTAATGATCAGTTGCAGATTCTGCAGAGAAGCAAAGATGACAATGAAGACCAAAGGGTGAAGACCCCTTTCCAGAATGTAGTCATGGAAGAAGAGAAGTTTGAAGAAGATGATGAGATCCATTGTCTGGAAGACAAAGGCAGTGCCTCCTTTTTGACCTCAGCTACCTATGAAAAGTCATTTTTCAATGACCAGATCAACCAAGAGTGGGATGGTGGAGTTGTTTTGAAAACTGATGACCAACACAAACATGATCTGAGGTCAAAGATGAATAATGCCAAGGAAATTCATGTTCAGAGAGTTGTTGTCCCTACAATACAGCAAGTTAAAAAGCAGAAACAACCTACATTTGATCCCATCATCCTCAAAGCTCCAGTTCATGAGGTAAGAGGCCTTGACAAGTCTCCTTCTCCTTTCAGTTTTGAATCAGAAATTTAGAAGCTAAGCATACCTATACCTCTGATTGAACTACTGAAGAATGATTCCTTCAAGAGATCTATCCTCGAGGCCCTTAAGCCTAAAGCCATCCAAGCCTCCACTGACTATGTAAATCTGCAAGATGACAAACCAGTTGTCGTTCTCGGCCCAATGATCGAAAATTGTGATGACAACTCCCCATCATTCTATGTCTCTTTGACTATTCATGACAAAATACTTCACAACTGCCTTCTGGACATAGGACCCAGCCATAATCTAATGCCCAAGGCTGCCATGGATGAGTTGGGTCTTAACATAACCAAGTCTTATCATGACCTGTTTTCTTTTGACTCTAGAAAAGTGAAATGTTTGGGATTAATCAAAGACCTAGCCATCACCTTGTCTCAGCTACCTATGAAGATCATGGTGATGGATATTGTGGTAGCAGATGTACCCCCCAATTTTGGCATGTTTCTCTCCAGAGGTTGGATCAAGAGATTAGGCAGAACATTGCAAAATGATCTATCCTATGGTACTATCCTAGTTTTTGGAGGTGAGAGTAGGAGATTATACAGAGAAGCTCAGTTGGCTTATATCATCAGTGATGAAAGGAATCCCACTAATCATCCCATATATGTTGTCGACACTGATTTTGGAGCCTGTATTCTTCAAATTGAAGAATCCTAGTTGGCCTCCACGCAGCTTAAGAAACCAGTTTGCCAAATCACAGAGGAAGAAGCCCCATGAATTTGGGACATGTTCTTTGATGGAGCTTGCTCTAAGGAAGTTGCACGGGTAGGTGTAGTCCTTGTGTCCCCCACACAAGAACACATTCATTTATCTTTCAAGTTAACTTTTCAGGTCACAACTAACATAGCAGAATCCGAAGCCTTGATATTGGGCTTAAACTCTACTAAAGAAATGGGCATCAAAGGTCTGAAGGTGCTCGAAGATGCAGACCTTATCATTCAGCAGGTCAACAAAACTTTCCAAGCAAAGGATCTTAGGCTGAAAGCATATAGAGATGAGGTATGGAAGCTCAAGGACTCTTTTAATATTTTCAGCATTTCTTACATCCCCGGAATGAAGAACTAGCTTGTTGATTCCCTTGTTGTGTCTACTAGCACGTTTATTCCTCCTTTGCCTCCTAAATTGACTTATGAAGTTCAAGTGAAATATAGACCATCTCTGCCTGACAACGTCAAATACTGGAAAGTTTTTGAAGATGATAATGAAATTAATAGTTTTTACAAGTCATTGATAAATTTTCTGAGATGCACATTGACCAAGAAAACGAAACCATTGAAGAATGCAACCAGTCCAAGCTAAAGGACAAGATTGGTCAGGACAACATTGTTCATCTGCCTAGTAACCATATGCCCAAAGGATTGGTGCCCCTAGAGAAGTTGTTTGGTCATAATGATGTACCTTATAAGCCTACCAAAAATGAAAATGAGTCTATTGTTCATAAACATAATGTAGGGATTCCAGCCCATCCAAAGTACGTAAATCTATCCACTCACTTGTCTTCTGCCCAAAATTCCAAGTATTGCACCCTGATAAAACAATTTACTGATATTTTTGCTTGGGAGTAAAGTGATCTTAAGACCTATGACACAAATGTCATCCAACATAAGATTCCACTGGAGAAGAACACCATCCCTTTTAAGCAGAAATTAAGACCTATCAGCCCTCTCTTATTGCCTTTAATTGAAAAGGAAATCAAGAAGTTGTTGGATGCCAAGATCATAGTCCTTTAAGCTATTCAAAGTGGATAGCTAACCTTGTGGTAGTTGTTGGAAATAATACTGAGAAAGGGGGGAGGGGGGGGGGGGTGGGGGGTGTGCAGGGCGAATTAGTATTAGCAAGTCGATAATTTTTTCATTTCCATAATCAGATTCATATACGCTACTTCAGTTAATGAAACTTGTGTGTATACGCAACTGTGCTTAAGGCAACTAGCATATATCCTGTAGACTTAAGATTTAGTTAATTCTTCATATGTTGATCTTTAATCAATGCATCAGAACCATATAAACAGTAACCAGGTGCAGTAAAAACAAAACAGACAATCACACGCAAGAACACAAGATATAAGGTGGAAATTCAATGTGGGTGAAAACCACCTACTACAATCGTCTCTATATTATTTTTAAATTAGAAACTTCTTTCTACAATTTTCGTATTGGTGCAGTCTTATACCAGTACGCAGGCTTCTACATGCAGAAGGCTACAACCTTCTCTCGTTCTCCATCTTCTCCTAGAAGGGAGCTACAACCCCCTAGCTCTTGTACTAGCTGAAATGTTTACTAGTATGTAGGTGCCGGCCTACAGAAGGCTCCAACCTTCTCTTTTCTTCCAGGGACCATGTTTCATAAATTTTCAAACTGGATCCATCAATAGCATCATTCAATCAACCAATCTCCTTTTGCACCAACCAAAACTGAATTAACCAATCACTTTAACAAATCTTCAGAATGTTGTAACCAGAATACAGTAACCAAAACCCAAGCCAGAACCCAGAACACTGCAACAGCAACCAGAAGTAGCTAAAATATATTTTGTGAGATATATGCTACTTCCTTTTGTCAAACCTTCGTGTATACACACTTTTCTCAAGGTGAACCTACGTACAGATTTGCAAATCAAATTTAAGATGTATATGCTATTTTGATATGCCGAACCAGCATGTATACACGTCTTTTCTAAAGTGAACCTGCATACAGATCTATAAATGATGATTTAAACTCTACAAAAATTTTAGACTTCATTTATACCCAGATCATCATATTTACATACTAAAACATGCGCTAGTTATATAGATAAATGATCAAAACCACATAAAGATACTTCACTTCAATCCTTAAGGTCTTGACCCATCATTAGATCTTATTCTTCATCAAGCACTATGGTTCATCCTCGATTCAGATCTAGCTATGCACCACAACCCAATAGCCTGTATATTAGATCTTGCTCTTCATCATATATTCAATTCATGAGTGCCTTTGCCTAATGATCTCGTCCTCCTTTTCTAGTCTTAGGCCTTACTCAATACCATGGACCAAAACAACTTAGAACCAATACTTTGGACTAAAACCACTTAGAACCAATACTTTGGACCAAATACCTGGGGTCAACACTTCGGACAAGATATCTTGGGCCAATACCATGGACCAAATACCACAGACCAAAACTAAGTTTTCCAACATGTATGTGCCTTTCCTTCCGTGAAAGTACGTGTGTACGCTATACACGCTTTTTGGTCTGCGAACCTGTGTGTATACGCGGCTTGGTCAATGGAGAACCTGTGTATACCTCTATTTCTTCATTCTGTGAGTCTGAACTGTGATCTGTCATCTGAGTGAGTTGCCATCAAGGACAACACCTACGTCATAGTGCCAAATCTGTGTCATAATGCCAACAATATACCCCTTTGGACTTGATGGAAACCCCAAGTCACTGTCCCCCTTTTTCATCAAGGGCAAAGGGTTATGCTCCCCTTGAGTACACGCTGAATTCTTTGATATGCTAAAGAGTGTTGATTGAGCTCCATGCTCGAGTCCATGCTCCCCCTGAATATAGGCAAGGTCTGCAAAAATATGTTCTAAAAGAAGAACATGACTCTATATATACATCATAAATGACCTTCCTATCACCAATGACTCATACATACATCCATCTCCCAACCAAGTGGGGATATACCAAGAGTTTATACATGTCAAAACAAGAACATTACATCATCCATCCCATGCATAGTGGGGAAACAAAATAGGTCATTTCATGACCTTGACATTAAAAGATATACATGACATATAGACCAAATATCTGAAACAAGACCATGATAGTTATCAGCAAATATCATCAGCAGCATCTGTTAATCACCATCCAGACCAGCAACCATGACCTCCCCCTGAACATGTTCCACCTGAATAAAAAACAACTATGAATTTGTACCAATATCTTCTAAGATAGTGCCAACAATGCATTATTAGAAGTATATGCTCCCCCTGTGCCAGATGATCACTATCAGACCCATATCAGACTCCTTTCATCCTAAGTCTAGCCCATTGTTTTTCTTCAAACCAACACATACGTGACTGTATCCACAGAAACCGACGTTTGTACGCAGATACGCTTCCTCGAACTCACGTATAACCACTTTTCTCTGAAACAAATAAGTTTTAACAACAATATGATGCATCAAGTACTCCCAGCTTCTGTCTAAGATATTCAAATGTCTCTCTCGACAGTGGTTTGGTGAATATATCATCAACCTATTCTTTGGAGGGAATACTCCAATTTGACCTTTTGTTCAAGCACTTGTTCACGTAGAAAATGATATTTGATGGGTATGTGCTTGGTCTTAGAATGCATGACTGGATTCTTTGAAATACTGATTGCACTTGTATTATCACATAGAATGGAGATAGGTGGAGTACAAGTGATCTGAAAATCTGCAAGTTTTGCATCATCCAAAGGAGTTGAGTGCAACAGGATGCAACAGCCACATATTCTGCTTCAGCTGTAGATAATGCAATCGAACTCTGTTTCTTGCTGAACCAAGATACTAATCTGGAACCCATAAAGAATGCACCACCATTAGTGCTTTTTCTGTCATCCATGCTTCCAGCCCAATCTGCATCTGTATAAGCATGAAGAGTGAGATCCGCATCTCTAGGATACCATAAACCAAAATTCTGTGTACCTTGAAGATATTTGAAAATCCTTTTGACTGCTTGAAGGTGTGATTCCTTTGGATTTGCTTGGAATCTTCCAACTATTCCTACTACATGCAAGATGTTCGGTCGGGTACCTGTTAGATAAAGCAGACTGTCAATCATGGATCTATAAGTTGGTTGATGTACTGATGTTGATTCATCATTTGAGCTGAGACTGCATCCTGTTACCATTGGGGTACATACTGGTTTAGAATCTTCCATGCCATACTTTTTCAAGATCTGTTTGAGATATTTGGTTTGTGACAGAAAAATACCATCTTTATGTTGTTGAACTTGTAGACCAAGAAAATATGTAAGCTCACCAAGCAGGGACATTTCAAATTCTCGCTGCATTACCGAAGTAAAATTCTGACTCATGGATTCTTCATTGCTACCAAAAATGATATCATCAACATACACAACAAGTATTAGCAATTTATTATTGTCACTCTTTGTATATAGATCTCTATCAGCTGACCCTTTTAAGAAACCTTGTTGATCGAGATATTTGTCAAGACGGTAATACTAGGCCATTGGAGCTTGTTTTAGACCATAGAGAGCTTTTCTGAGTCTGCATACAAGTTTTACATCATTTCCAAGGATGAACCCCTCTGGTTCCTCAATATAGACTTCTTCTTCTAAGTCTCCATTAAGAAAGGCAGATTTTACATCCATTTGGTATACTTTGAATTTCTGAAAGCTAGAAAGAGCAAGGAACATTCTTATATCTTCAAGTCTAGCAACAAGTGCAAAAGTTTCTTCAAAACCTATACCTTCTTGTTGAGCATATCCTTTACAAAAAAGTCTGGCCTTGTTTCTAATAACTTCTCCATTTTCATTCAACTTGTTTTTGAATATCCATTTAGTTCCTATGATATTCTTATCATGAGGTCTAGGAACTAATTCCAAAGTATTTTTCTTTTTAATTTTCTCAAGTTCTTCATTCATGGCTTTGACCCAACATTCATCTTTACATGCTTCACTTACATTTTGAGGTTTGGTGGAGGATAGTAATGCTAGATAGGTTGAAGCTTCTGAAATAGCTCTTCTTGTCTGCACACCTACCTCTTTCTGTCCAAAAATTTGAGTCTCTGGATGATTTTTCTGAACATTCCTGGACGGAGTCTTTTCTTCTACCGTTATCTCTTCTTCTGGAGCTTCATTAGTTTCTTCTTCAGAATTAGTCTGATTTGATGTGGAAGGATAACCCTCATCTTCTTCATGCTCTTTGGTTTTTATTTGCCATGGATTTTTGCATGTTTCATCAACCACAACATCAATACTTTCAATAATTTTCCCAAGTATTTTATTATAACATTTATATACTTTACTTCAGGAAGAGTAACCAAGGAGAATACCTTCATCTGCTCTGGGTTCAAACTTACCAAGTTTTCATCAATCCTTTTGATGTAACATTTGCTTCCAAAAACTTTGAAGCATTTTATAGTAGGAGTCTTACCATACCAAATTTCATGAGGAGTTTGAGTGTTGTTTACCCAAACGTTTGTTTTGTTGAGAATAGTGACGGCAGCGAATGCAGCTTCACCCCAGAAGGTTGCAGGAGTTCCAAACTCATCTAGCATAGCACGAGCCATTTGTTGCACAGTTTTGTTCATCCTTTCTACCACTCCATTTTTCTAAGGATTCCTTGCGGTGGAGAATTCCCTTTTTATTCCATGTTCTTCACAAAAATCAAAGAAATCATCCAAGGTAAATTCCCCTCCTCGATTAGATCTGAGGCATTTGATTTTACGATCTGATTCATTCTCAACCAAAGCTTTGAAGGCTTTGAATTTTTTAAATTCTTCATCTTTATGCTTTAGAAGTCCTATCCAACACTGTTGAGTTGTGTTATATT
>APFE031594582.1:0-10807 GCA_000404065.3 Pinus taeda | reverse complement strand
GTTTTCGGTCCATGGTTTTGGATGCAATGGTTTTTGGTCCATGGTATTGGATGCTTCGGCATGTATAAATATGTATTGTACATTGAAAGGAACATAATGAAAAATCAAGCTGGTAGTCCCGGTTTTGGGATCTAGTGGGAAATCTCTGTGTATATGTGTTTTATGTGTTATGCTCTCGCATTTTTATTTTTCCTGTGATTTAGAATTCGTATGCAGGTAATTTCTGTATGGGGTTAAAACCTACAAACACATTCTGGAAAAATCATCAATGAACAATATAAAGTATTCTTCTCCACGAGGTGACTTTTTCCTTGATGGACCACATAAATCAGTATGAGCAAGTTCAAGAGGCTTACTAGATGATCCTTCCTTTTCAGGGAAATGCGACCTAGTTTGCTTACCAAATTGACATGATTTGCATATTGTATTTTCTAGAATGTTGATATCAGGAAGATCACAAACAGCCTGGAATTTGCATGCTTTCCTTATTTGAGAGAAGCTTAGATGCCCCAATCTTCTGTGCCATAGCCAGTGTTCATCATTTTTTCTTAGATAGCATTGTTGTTGTCCTCCCTTGAGTATGTATAAGTTATTTGGAGTTCTCATACCTTTGATCGCAGTTTCACCTGTATCAAGCTCACGAACAACACATCCATTTGATCGAAATACTACTTCATTTCCTTGATCACACATTTGACTGACACTCAACAGGTTATGCTTTAGACCATCTACATACATAACATTTCTAGCTTTAACCTTTTATTTTAAGAGAACAGAGCCTTTATCTTTTATGACAGCAGGAGTGTCATTTCCAAATGAGACCTTCTTTTCCTTTTCTAAGGCATTATATGACTGAAGTTTTTCTTTGTCACCTGTCATGTGTTTTGAGCATCCACTGTCGATATACCATTGATTTTATTGTCCTTCTGCATACAAGGTTATACCACATCTTTCTGGTTGCGGCTCTTTCTTTTTCCATATTTTGGGACTTAATGAAGTTTTCTCCTTCTAAGATGTTTGTCAAAATTTACTCCTGCATTCAGATTCTTCATGACCGAAGTTGTTGCAGGTAAAGAATTCTATTTCATTTTCAAGAAGAGAAAAGTTATTGTAAGTCTGTTTTATGATCCCTGTCACATTCCTTTGATTTCGTGCTTCTCTAGTCATGATGGTCTTGTAAGCAACACATTGAGCAGCTTTGTGTCCAAAGTTATGACATGAAAAACATTGGCCATTTAAGAAGTTCTTGCGATTATCGAATCACCTAGTGACTGTATTTTCTATTGATATTCATTCTTGAAGTAGATTGAGTATGCCTGAGGTTTGTTGTAGATTTTGTTCATCCTTCAAGTAAATTGAGCTTGATTTACTTGGTGATCTTCTTTATGCCTTTGACGATTGTCAAACTGTTCACTGCTCTTTGCTGCATCAAGATAGCTTTTAGTGGAGGTTGACGGCTTCTGTGATTGAGATGCTTCTTCAGTATATCCAAGACCTGTCTTTATCAGAGGAAAATGCTGCACTTTGATAATTTCATTTAATGTTTCTGATCCTTTAGAAAATCTAAGATTGAGAGATTTTGTTTTCTCAATATCCTTTCTCAGACCCACAATTTCACATTCCAGTTTTTCATTGTGTTTTTCTCTTTTAGCAAGTTGGAATGTCAAAGTATCTATAATCATATTCTTTTCTTCTAAACAAATTTTGAGTTTAGAGATTTCTTCATAAAGATCATCTTCATCTAAAGAATCCAAGAAATTATCATCTTCAAAATCCATCAAAAGTCTAAGTCATTAACATTTTCATCTTCATCGCTATTAGATAGACCATCGCTATCTTCATGCGTATAGAAGCTTTTCTTACTTACACTTTGTTTTCTATTCCATTTTGCTGATTCTTTACCTTTATCAAGCTTATCTTTATGAGGACATTTGGCAGCATAATGACCAACTCTTCCACAAGCAAAACATTTGAAAGGTAGTTTACCTCTGAATCTTCCGAAACCCCGTTGAAGGTTTTTGACAAAGTTTGCTTCTTCCTCTCCTTCTAAAATATGTCCTGATTCATTGAGTTCTTCTCTTCCTGAAGCTTTAAATGCAACTTCTCTCATATCTAATGGAGCTCCTTTTCTCATTTCGAAAGCAGTTAAGATTCCGTGCAACTGTGTCATAGTAATAGTCTGAAGATCCTGCTTTTCTTCTGTGGCAGGTACTTTTGATTCAAACTTAGTAGAAAAGGATCTTAAAACCTTTTCAACTAAAGTGACTTCTTTTATCTCTTCACCCAAATTCTTTATGCAATTAACAATCTCATCTATACACAAGAAGTAACTAGCTATACTTTCATCATTGTGCATTTTGAGAGTTTCATATTGAATTCTGAGAGTTTGCAGTTTTGCACGTTTTACCTGAGTGTCTCCTTCATAGCTTAGAATGATCTTGTCCCATATTTCTTTGGCAGATTTGAGCTGCATAACTTTGACAAATTCTAATTGTGACAAACTCACCAATAATGTATTGACAGCCTTGGCAATGGTTTCATGTTTCTTTTTACCTGTCACATCTGTAGGAATTGCCAATGGAAATGTATATCCTCCTTCCACGATCTCCCAGACATCTGTTCCAAGAGATTGAAGATAGGTTGTGGTTCTTACCTTCCAATAAACGAAATTGCTCCCATCAAATATTGGTGGTCTGATGGATCCCTATTTTTCATGGTTACTCATGATGATGGATCTTCCTTCAAGCGATCAAGCTTCTTCTGAAGGACCTACTCTGATACCAATGGTTGGAAATAATACTGAGAGGGGGGGGCGGGGGGGGGGGGGGAATCAGTATTAGCAAGTCAATAATTTTTCATTTCCATAATCAGATTCATATATGCTACTTCAGTTAATGAAACTTGCGTGTATGCGCAATTGTGCTTAAGGCAACTAGCGTGTATCCTGTGGACTTAAGATTCAGTTAATTCTTCATATGTTGATCTTTCATCAGTGCATCAAAAACCATATAAATAGTAACCACGTGCAGTAAAAACAACAGACAATCACACACAAGAACACAAGATATAAGGTGGAAATGCAATGTGGGTGAAAACCACCTACTGCAATCGTCTCTATCTTCTTTTTAAATTAGAAACTTATTTTTATAATTTTTGTACCGGGCAATCTTATACCAGTACGCAGGCTTCTACCTGCAGAAGGCTACAACCTTCTCTCATTCTCCATCTTCTCGTAGAAGGGAGCTACAACCCCCTAGCTCTTGTACTAGATGAAATGTTTACTAGTACATAGGTGTCGGCCTACAGAAGGCTCTAACCTTCTCTTTTCTTCTAGGGACCACGTTTCATAAATTTTCATACTGGACCCATCAATAGCATCATTCAATCAACTAATCTCCTTTCGCACCAACCAAAACTGAATCAACCAATCACTTTGACAAATCTTCAGAATGTTGTAACCAGAATATAGTAACCAGAACCCAAGCCAGAACCCAGAACACTGCACCAGAAACCAGAAGTAGCTAAAATATATTTTGTGAGATATATGCTACTTCCTTTTGTCGAACCTATGTGTATACGCACTTTTCTCAAGGCGAACCTACGTATAGATCTGCAAATCAAATTTAAGATGTATACATTGTTTTGATATGCCGAACCGGCGTGTATATGCGTCTTTTCTAAAGTGAACCTGCGTACAAATCTATAAATGATGATTTAAACTCTACAACAATTTCAGACTTCAGTTATACCCAGATCATCATATTTACATACTACAACATGCGCTAGTTATACAGATAAATGATCAAAACCACATAAAGATACTTCACTTCAAGCCTTAAGATCTTGACCCATAATTAGATCTTATTCTTCATCAAACGCTAAGGTTCATCCTTGGTTTAGATCCAGCTATGCACCACAACCCAATAGCCTGTATATTAGATCTTGCTCTTCATCAGATATTCAATTCATGAGTGCCTTTGCCTAATGATCTTGTCCTCCTTTTATAGTCTTAAGCCTTACTCAATACCATGGACCAAAACCACTTAGAACCAATGCTTTGGACCAATTACCTGGGGTCAACACTTCAGACAAGATACCTTGGACCACTACCATGGATCAAAATACCATGGACCAAATACCACAGACCAAAACTAAGTTTTCCAACATGTACATGCCTTTCCTTCTTTGAAAGTGCATGTGTACGCCATACGTGCTTTTTGGTCTGCGAACCCGCGTGTACACGTGGCTTGGTCAATGGAGAACCAGCGTATACCTCTATTTCTTGATTCTATGAGTTTGAATTGTGATTTATCATCTGAGTGAGTTGCTATCAAGGATAACGCCTGTGTCATAGTGCCAAATATGTGTCATAATGCCAACAGTCGTAAGAAAGAAGAATGGAGAAATCAGGCTTTGTGTTGACTTCAGGAATCTGAACAAATGCTCTAAAAAATACAACTACCCCTTTCCTAACATGGAACACTTGCTGCAAAAATTTTCAGGGGCTAGAGTAATGTCTTTCTTAGATGGATTTTCAAGTTACAATCAGATTGTTGTACATCCAGAAGATCAGGAAAATACTGCCTTCACTACTCCTTGGGGCACTTTCATGTACTCCAAGATGCCTTTTGGGATGATGAATGCTGGGGCTACTTTTCAGAGGGCCATGGACATAGCCTTTATGGGAGAGAAGGACAAGTTTGTCCTTATTTACCTTGACGACATAACAGTCTTTTCCAGCAGTCAGAAGGACCATTTGTAGCATTTGAAGAAGGTGTTTCTAAAATGCAAACGTCTGGAATTTCTGTGAACCCAAAGAAATCGCAGTTTTATCTAGAAGAAGGCAAACTTCTGGGACATATTGTTTCTGCTGAAGGTGTGAAGATCGATCCAGCAAGAGTTCAAGAAATTCAGACATTGTCCATCCCAAGGTCAAAAAGGGACATTCAATCTTTCCTGGGTAAGATTAACTTTGTCAAGAGTTTATTCCAAACTTCGCAGAGCTAGTGAAGCGCATCACTTCCATGCTGAAGAAAGGATCATAAGTAAAATGGACATATGTTGCAAGAAGCTCTTTTGAAGGAATCAAACAAGCTATCATGGAAGCTCCCACTCTAATCAGCCCAAATTATAACAGGGAGTTTTATATCTTCTCTTTCGCCTCTTATGATACACTTGCAGCAGTTCTATTGCAAACAAATGATGAAGGTGTAGAGCACCCTGTGGCCTTTTTCAGCAAAACTCTGAGGGACGCTGAACTAAGGTATGACGTTATTGAAAAACAAGCTTATGCTCTCATAAAATCTTTAAAGGCATTCAGAATTTATATTTTGCATTCTAAAGTGGTTTTGTATGTACCTTCAGCCTCAGTAAAAGATGTCCTAAGTTAGCCAGATATTGATGGAAAGATAGCTAAATGGATTGCAAAATTCATAGAGTTCAACATAGAGGTGAAGCCCACCAATCTTGTCAAAGGCCAGGGCTTAGCTAAGCTTATGGCCGAGGAAAATTGCAGTTTGTTAGACATCAATTGCATGGGTTCAAATTCAGGTGGTGAGCGTACAGAGGAAGCAGCAGTAGAGTGAGAGCAGAATTAGTCTTTGGCTAAAAATCTAGCCACCTGTGAATGGGATTCCAGCATAGTTCATTTTTTGCAGAAGCTAGAAGTCCCTTGAGGGCTTAGCTTGAGTCAAGCCCGGGCCATTAAGCTCAGATCAGCCAAATTCTGCATTAATGAAAACATGCTCTATTGGAAAGACCCATTAGAGATCCTCTTGAGATGTCTAGACAAAGGAAAATCTGTGGAAGTCACACACCAATTCCATTCTAGCATCTACGGAGGGCATCATTATTGGAAAACCACGACCCACAAGATCCTGAGAGTTGGGTACTATTGGCCTACTCTGTTCTCTAATGTGTTTTCTTTTGTGAAGTCTTGTGACAAATGTCAAAGGTTTGCAGGAAGACAACAGCTAAAATCTCTGCCCTTGAAGCTAGTACACGTCAATGGTCCCTTCTAGCAGTGGGGCTTGGACTTCATAGGTGAGATCAATCCATGTTCCAGTGGCCATCACAAATGGATCTTGGTAGCCACTGATTATTTCACCAAATGGATTGAGGTTGTACCCACTAAAAATGCTAATCATCAGGTTATCATAAAGTTCTTGAATGAGAATATATTCACTATATTTGGTTGCCCAACCAAACTAGTCACTGATAATGCAGTAGCTTTCAAGGCAAAAGAATTGGTGGACATGTGTGAATCCATGGGCATTCAATTGGTACATTCTACCTCATATTATCCTCAAGGAAATGGGCTAGCAGAATCATCTAACAAGAGCCTTGTAAGGATAATCAAAAAATTGTTGGAGGACAACAAAAAGAACTGGGATTCTAAGTTGAAGTTTTCACTATGGGCTGACAGAGTTACCAACAAGAAGTCCATAGGAAATTCTCCATTTAAGCTGGTTTATGGCGTTGATGTTGTTTTTCCTATCCAGCTGATTCTCCCTGTGGCCAAATTCTTGCAAGAAGAACATGATGAAGAGAATGACATAACGAGGAGAATGAGTAACTTGGTTGAATTACAGCAGATCAGGAAACAACTGGTTGAGAAGTCAAGAATTCATGAGAAGAAGATCAAAGAACCCTTTGATAGAAAGGAAAAAATGGAAAGTTTTCAGGTTGGTGACTGGGTTCTCAAATGGGATTCATTGAAGGAAAATAAGGGCAATCATGGTACATTTTATGCCTTATGGACGAGACCATTTGTCATTTCTCAAGTTTAGATGAACAATACTTTCATTCTGCACAATTTGGAGGGGGGAGGTGTTTTTGATGGCCCATTCAATGAGCGGTTTTTGAAACCTTACTTCATATGAGGCTTTAAGGCCTTAATATTGTAATAGGTTTTTTCAGTTTTTGTTTTCTATGCAAATAAACTCCATGCCCAATGGAACACTAGGAAATAAGTTTGTTTGGTTGTTACTGGAAAGGCAGTACTCTGCAGTTCTTGAAACCTCACAGGGAGGTTTTCATCCCAAGAAGGAGCTAGTGTTAGCCCCTGAGGGGCAGTGTTGCTATTTTTAGCGAAAATGTCCCCTATTTTAGCTCTGACAGCCACGTCTCCTCTTGCTCCATTTTGGCCATAAGTCGAACTTCAAAAATATTACTCTTGCATCTATAATTGCATCGGGTCTTGATCCAAATGGATCCAAATATGCTTTCTAAGTCTTCAAAATCTCATAAAATCATGCCAAAGATCAAAACAACCGCATGAGAAGAGCCCTTAGAATAGTGGAGAAACACTATCGGGAGGCCAAAAACATGTAAAAACAGTGAAAAACAGAGTATCGGAGGCATAAACAAGTGAAGGCATAGTAGCCGTCAAATCTGGCTGATCAACAGGCCGGATCTGATCGGTAAATCGCAGTCAGCGACCACAACAGAGCAATTACAACGGCCCAGGGCTATTGCGATATGCTATTGTGACTAATCGCATCGCGATATCGCAATCAGAGAAACATTATGGAGCGGGGCCTATACCCATACATGTATGCGATGAGATTAGTTGGACTTGATGGCTCTATAAACATTATTGCATAGATTTTGAGATCTGTCGAAAGGTGTTTTTTAATGTATTTTCACATATTTCGTTATTTAAAAAAATACAAAGAAACAATGCCAATGCAATAAGACCGGGACCCGAAAGGGTTCGTGAAGGGAAATATATAGTATTTGAAGTCCAGAGGGAGCCAATTTTCATGTTATTTTCACGATTTTTAACATATTTTTAAAATACAAAGAAGCAAGGCTGAAGAAACTTGCGATAGCGATGAGACGGACCCGATAGAGGAATAAACCATATTTAAGGATTTTTTAAGTCTGGAATGAACAGAGTTTTGGCAGAATTCATAGTGTTGCAGCGTTTCTCTATGTAAAACAGAAAACAATCATTTTTGGTATTCGAAAGGATTTCAAAGGCACAAAGACCCATTCTATTACAGGACAGAGGCCGGGAGATAGAGGCTAGGAGATAGATGGTCGAAAGGGGAAAAATCCACAACACGATGCAGCTGAACCAACAGAAGTGATCATGGGGCATCGCTAGCACAAGCGAGCCACCTGACAATGCAAAAAAATTACCAGAATTTGGTTACTGTGTTGTTAGAAAAAGAGACCTCTGGCTCATGTTTGTCTAATCATGGCATCAAGTAGTTAGAAGCCAGAAGGGATAGATTAAGACACCTCGAGCCTTAGAGAGACCAAGAGCATTGTAAAAAGCCTATAAATGGTTGAAAGTTAGAAGTATCAGGGGTTCAACTTTTGGAGACTGTGAAGACTATGCTACTCTCAGTGTGTCATATTCATTCCAGTAATACAAGCTTCTTTTGTTGTTACATGTTCAATTCCCATTTTCTCCTTTGTTCTAAGCTTGCACTTGAATAGGTTATTCACGTTTTCTTCTATATCTAATGCCAAATAACTGTCATCTTATCTCTGTGTTGATAAATCATATTTGCAAGCTTCATTTACTTTCTATAGCTAGCCATTCATATATGTTTATGTATGTATCTGTTATTACAGTTAGGATTCTCCATATATTCATTGAATCTATAAAATATTGAGCATTAGTGGTCAAAAGCCTTGTCAAGCTGAGGGTGTTCATGCATGTCTTGAGTGAAAACATAGATGAATAGTCATCTGACTTGATCCAAACCCCAATCCATTCCAATAGTTCCTAGAACGATATTGAAGATTTATATGTTTCCAGGCATCTCCGAGCTACAACCTAGGAGAGCTTCCTGGAGTGCTAACAGGTCTTGGTATTACAGTGTCTCATGGTTATAACGTTGTTGTTGGAAAATCACCCCCATTGCGGATGGGTACTCCCATTATTAATTTATCATGTGCTATACACCTATTTAAATCCATCACATCCTCACTCCTATCCATCATCGACCATGGTTCATCCAAAGATACATGCCCATTTTTGCAACTCCAATTCGCTAATATATCGACTGCTCTATTTCCTTCTCACCGCGTGTGTATTGGAATGGCATAATCGAAGTTGTCTAGAAAATTCTTTCTGTTACTCACCACTTCATGGAGATGCTAGTTGTGAATGATTTTTTCCATTGTACGCCCTTGTAACAATTTAGAGATTGTTTGTATAACTAAATTCTTTCTGTTACTCACCACAGCATGGAGATGCTAGTTGAATGAGTTTTTCCATTGTATGCCCTTGTAACAATTTAGAGATTGTTTGTTGATCCAGGTGGATATTGGTGGCCACCTGTCAAGTCCACCTGGACCCCCACCATTGTCTTTCTCATCATTTTCAGTTTCCTTAATTGTAGCACAACTTACTATTTTTAGCATTTTTCCGGGTCCTGAACTTCCGAAGCCGTTTTGAGGCCCTAAACGACGTCTTTTGGGGAATCCAGGGGCAACATGGGTCCATGCAATGGACCGATGATGCAATGGACTGATGTTGCCCATTCCAACAATGATAGTGCTCGAATAGATCTTTCTAATGAGCTATTGTACGCGTCAAACGGAGATCATATGCTAAAGTTACGACCCCGGGAAGTTGATGTACCAACTTACCCCAAACGGGGCCCACAGTTTGGCGTTTCATCTCCTAGGGTTAGGTTTTGGAATGTGAAGGGTTTTTCATTGTTTCTCAACAATAAATAGGCCTTCGAGCCTCATTGTAACACAATTCAGAGGCATGTAGCAATCACATCTCTTCTCAGAGATAAGCTACCATCGCCCTAGCTAGTTTATTTCCATTTCTGATTTTAAGCATATTTTAGTATTTTCCATTAATGAAATGAAGTATTATTTCCGCTGCATATTTGTGTATATGGTTATCTCTGTAATTTGTTGCGTTCCTGTTTGAATCCGGATCAGTGGTATCAGAGCGGTCTGCTTTTTCTCTGTTTTTTCTTTGCATGTCCCCAACAAGGTCGGGATATAAGGAGTTAGGGCTTGAACTGGTTGAACCTTTGCAAGACCAGCCTCGCAAATCCCGACGGCCTCCCATGGAGGACGAGAAGAAAGACGAGGGGGCAGGAGATCCCATCAAAATCTTGCTCGAAGAAGCGCTCGAGCGACAACGGAACGCGATGATGGACAGCTTTGCGCAGATCCTTCAGCGGCTACCCAGAAGCGGCGCATCGGCTTCCAGCAGCTTCTCTGGAAACGCAACACCCTTTAAGGTACAAGTTAATTTTGAAATCCCCATATTCGAGGGTCAGATAGACGCCGATGCCGTAGATAAATGGTTAAATCTGCTAGAGGGTTATTTTTCTGTTCATGAATTTTCGAGTCGGGAAAAGATTGTTTCTGCTCTTCTCAAAGCAGCCCCCCACGCCAAGGACTGGTGGGAAACCTACTGCGAGCAAAAGGATGAAAGTACAGGCTCACTATTTTCAGCCGCACCGATTTGGGATTCATTTCGAGATGCCATCAAGGAACAGTACTACCCTGTCAAAAGCTATGAGGACAAATACATTAGATGGACCACGCTGCGGCAGGGACGAGACCAAGATGTGCTTGAGTTCACAAACATTTTTCACACCCTTCGCACACAGTTGGGTATCAAAGATTCTGAGTTGCATCTGGTGCTCAAATACCGCGGCTGCCTGCATAGATACATCCAGGAAGAGATGGAGTTCTTGGACATCTCTTCACTCGGCACAGCATATCGATATGCTTTCAAAATCGAGCAAAAGTTAAAACAGAAGAAGCGAGACTTTGGATCTGCAAATCCGAAGCCCAAAGGACAAAACCAAGGCGGGGT
>APFE031594580.1:0-15604 GCA_000404065.3 Pinus taeda | reverse complement strand
ATCCCAAAAGTTAAATGAGCTCATGCTTAATCAAGAACAAGTTTTGAAACCAAGCCCTACTAGAAACGATTATACTTGGGGAAAATCCTTCAACAAATAGCTCTATTATGATGCAAAATAAACTGAAGCCCTTGGTGAGGAGCGCTCTAGTGCATGGCCCAACAAGAAGAAATGAACTCTACCTTACACCAATAAGGGAGATGTTCGAGTAAAACCCTAGACATCCCTAAGGAAGTGATAAAGATTCCTTTCTAATGGATTGATCTAGTTAGTTTTTATAGTATCCTTTAGTTATCCACAAATCACCTTAAGAAATATGTGAAATCAACCAAGAAAGATAATTCATGATCAACACCAAAGGTTTCATGCAAATATTTCATATTATGGAAAAACGATCTCAACAATTCACAATGATCAACAAAGGAGGTAGATTTCTCTTTGTTTAGATTAGGATCTGAACATCTTTCCTCCTTTTTCTTGAAAAAAAAGCAACTTTTCATCCACAACATGCTTCACGATTAAGTCAAACTACAAGTTATTTCATTACATTACTTAAATCTTAAAATAGCTTAGACATCCCACCAATTAGAGGTTTGATTTGACAAAAGGAGGTCCTAACTAGTCTAAGGGTACAACGTTCCATCAAGAAATAACATGACATTCCTTGAAAAATGACCCTGAGTGCTTAGGAAGTCAAAAATTCCATTTTGTTTGCACAATGTTGCTTGAATAAAGATGTTGGCCTTTCCAACAGCTAGTTTAATGTGGAAGACGTCACTTTCCTTGGTGCAAAGATGATTCAAAACATGCTTTTAGGCTCCTTGTCTGTTTTTGACTTGAAATGTACCTTGCATTGCTTGGAGACCTATATGGCCTTATGTTTTTCCTCAACATTCCTCCAAATTGACCTTTACATGATCCAATAGGTAGAAAGGGTGGACGCCACTCCTTGTCTAGGTCCATTTGCCCTCTTTTTGTGTGGGTTAAGGCTTGAACTTTCTTGAACATGAGTTGTCCTTGGTCCATGATGTGTCCTTGACTTGCTTTGACATATTGTGTCTCAACACATTTTCCATGATACCTCTTTTAACCTCGTGGTTTCACCAAAAGTAGAAGTTGACTCGTTTTGAAGATACCTCATTGATGCAAATGGGACATTAAAGGGGGCGTTAGTAGTGCTTTGACTTGGAGTTGATTACGCTTGACTTGGAGGTCACAAGAGATACTTTCATTGCCTTGGAGGATGTGGGTCATTGCACTAGGGAGCATTAATGTATCACAAACTGTGAGACTTCAATGAAGAATGATGGTCATGGCCAAATAGGTATGCATACATATGGATATGGTTGATTTGGGGAACAAAGAGTGCATTAAGGTAATGGGAAACTTAGGGGAAAAGTACAATAAGCGATCACCTTTATAGGGCTACTAAGGAAGTGCACCAATAAATCATCATTCATAGTAGATTCACCTCCTGAAGCTCACATATCACCGTAGGAGATAAGAATGTTGCGTGGTGCTTTCTTTCCCATGGTATTTTTCTCTTTTCCTTACCCATCGAATGTTGAATGAAATCCTTTCCTTCTAGTACTAACCTTTCTCTAGTGGCTTGTGGATTATGCTAGCCTCATAAGGTGTCGATAATTAATATTCTCTACCAAGTTGAGTGATGCTTTGTTTCTGGGAGGGTCAATTGTGAGAGAAACCTAGGCCTTATATGTTGAGGGTTTCTAAAAAAAATAATAGCACCCCCATTCATACTTTTACTAATGAACCCTTTCTCTTATATACTCTCTCTCTCTATTTGTTTTGCTTGCCCCTTTCCTAGGATACATCACCACTAACGAGTCTCTCTAGGTCGTCTTCTCAGGTAGGGCTCGACCTGAGATGGCTTTTCCTTAGATGGGACCAATCGCCATTCCTCTCATTTGCCTATTAGGGACTTTGGTATTGGTTGTCGTATCCTATAGACTGCAGCTATGGGATCACATCTCCAACCATTGCTCCAATGCTTGCTTCCACTCATCTGTTGCATTCCCCAGTTCAAAACTAGGATTGTCAACTTTTTCTTCTTTCCTTCACTATTTGTGCTATAGAGTTGTAATTCTCACCTCTTTCATTTGCTATCTCAACTAGTGTTTCCATCTCTTACTTCTTGGCTTAAGTAGTTCATCTCTATTTTTGTCCCCTTTTGCTTATTTGGTTTAGTTTTTTGATCTTGGATTTAGTAACTTTGATCTCTCTTTCCTCCACTAGTTCATCCCTATATTTTCCACCTCTCCTTCCTTCTCCTTTTCTCACCTTCACTCGCTTCTCACCCTCATTGAGATTTGCTATTGTTATCGCCTCCTTGTGTGTGGAAAGACATTTACTTTTATGTTATAGGGTGTGTTACGACAATCTAGTAGGCCTTAAGGAGGGAAAGCATACGGGCCAAGGAGCTAAACTAGGTGATAACAATGTGATAATGTCCCATTGTCAACACAACCAGTGTCCTGTGCTCTTTGTGGAATTTCGCCAATGGGAAGAGTCCTGGTAGATAAGTAATAATCTTTTATTGATGTTCTAGGGTTTTAGGTACTAGGTTATGAGGTAGGACTTCTTAAGGGAAGCTCTATGTGATAATATGGAACGTCAAAAGGGTTTTCGCTCCCTATTAGAGACTTAGAAGAAAGTTGTACGCGATCTATGGTTTTGTGAATTATTTTGGTAAAATGTATTCCTGATATCAAGGCAAGGAGAAGAAAGGGCTTCTTATGATTTATTCTAATTAATACTAAGCTCATACAACCCTCGAAGAAGTCCTCGAGTTAGGGAAATTCAAACTAGGGTTTCCATTCTAGGGCACACCTTTAGTGTGCTTTTTACTTTTTCATCATAATGATTTTTATTCTGTGTGCATAACTTAAGGGTTAGAGCTTGCTCTTATGATTTAGTATTTGAGATAATTTATTTCTCATTAGGGTTGGGACATAAAAGGTTTCCTTTTAATGAAATGGAGAATCAAGTGCTCAGGAACCGGGTGATGACCAATGAGGAGGGTAGAGCTCATGTTAAGATTTTTCCCATGCGCTAACTTCTATCCTAACCTTCTTTTACATTTTGATGTTCTTCTTTTTCTTTCATTGTGACCATAATATGCTTTCCATTTTTTTAGTTGCATTAACCTCAAGGACAACGTTTCTCCTACTCAAGGAGTGTGGACAAAAAAGTGCCAAAACCCAATGAACCAATGACAAGTTAGACCCGAAGAATGGCGGTGGTATAAGGGGCTTGTAATGTGGTATGGAAAGTGGGAAGTATGATGTAGGGAAAGATGAACATGCTATTTCAATCCGTATTTCCCAAGTGCCCCTCCTACAACCCTAAGGCCTTAAGGGAGGTCCCACTAGATTAGGGCTAAAGATTAACTCCCCTAGTAAGGTGAGAGAACAAATTTACAGTCAAGATCAATAAATCTTCTAAATCACCCCTTTATCGATACTAAATGCGCAAAATATACAAGTATAAGCACTCGATTGCAAAATGATCAAAGTACATTTTGAATAGAAGCTCACTTTCATCCAAGAGGAAATGTTAGATGGGGAGAGGTATGTGGTTGATGCAGATGGCGAAGGCATATAATCATCAAGAAATGGATATAAAAGGTTGATGGCTAGCTGGTTGTCCGAGTTGCTATCAAATGCAGGAGAAAAGGTTTCGCCTATGGGGTTACACATTTTGGTGGGTAACAGGCACATCATAAAAAATTTAAACACCCAACATTTCAAGCTCAACATTTCAGCATATGGAGGATCATCAATATGTGCAATATCACGTGGAAGTTGCTCAAGGCCCAACGATCAACTCTTTTGGGGCAACAAGGTTAGATTGTTTTGGTTTTCCTCTCTTTCATATCTAGCACTTAGGTTAGTTATCTCATCTAAGGAGATTTATGAGATAACCCCATGTTAGTTTGGTTTTGTTTTTTAATTGGTTGTTATCTACATGTTGTGAATTGTAATTAATCTATGTCACTAGGCATTTAATGAAGGGTAAAATCGTAGTGGACCTATTAGCATTCCCCTTTCTCATTCTATTCCTCTTAGTTTTTCTTAATTTTCTCTAAAATTGAGTTGTAACAACTATCTCCTTCCTTGTTGTAGCATATTTCCTCACTTTGACAATCATGCCACATTTTGCCAATTTTACTAATGAGTTGTCATTAACTCTTCTATATCTCAGGGGAAGTCTCTCTAATTCTTTTTGGTGGCAGGGGATTTTAAATTTACTAAACCCCTACCCTAGAGATCTATTACCACTCATATTAGCAGGCTTATAAAGGCTTGGCCAAGATTCCAAATGGTAAGCACACATCAGATGCCCCTAATGTCACCCAAGCACACTCTCCTCTCACTTTTGGCAAACTCCCAAAATTCCATAGGGGGTATTCCAAACTACACAAGCATCACCAAATGTATTAGGATGACCAGATCCTACAAACTATGAAATGATGAAGGGTAGGATTTAAAGAGAAAAAATAGATTTGATCGGATGTATGATATATTACTGTAGAAAACACAAACCAACGAAGAAAATACTAAATTTATGAATGAAGTAACCTTGACAAAAGAGCCACGATTGATTATGAAGGCCCTCAACAATGTTGGTATTTAAACCATGAAATGATGATTTACCTTGCATTTACAGACCTGCAAACATGAAGTTTTGCAGAAACCAACAAAGAAAAGCTGACTCTAGGGCCTCTCATAAGCCCAAAATGCTATAGAAACTTATGAATATGAATTTGAGATGATGTTATAATGAAATATAATGAAAATAAACATACTAGCACTTCAAAGTGTTGATTATTCAAAAAGTTATTCAAATGTGGAAATTGTTACTCGATTTTGGGGCACCAACTCCTCGGGTTTGAAAAATGAAAGTGTCCCAATTAGCATGAAACATGTTGCAATTGTTAGGACAACTGAAATCACTTCCAAAGGTGATTGATATTTAATTAGAAAACTTTAGAAATGTTCCTGGGGATTAGAAGGGTTAGAATCAACTTTTCGTGTATCACAAGGCAAGGGATTTTATTAATACTTGAGCTATAATTACTGAAGATAAAATCAGATTTCTAAAATCTCCTTCAAAACCCTTCCACATTTTTAGATCAAAATTAAATGCAAGAAAGGAGAGGGGGCACTATCTTTCTTAGATATTCAATGTGGCACACCATTCTAAAAAATGAGCCTAGAATCAAAATGTAATCAGTCAAAACTTATTTAGACATAGAAGTATAAAAATTCTCGGGCTCAATTTTTATCTTTGATGCTTGTATTTTTCTATAATTTATTTTTTATGTATTTTTTTCTATTCTCAAGGCTTTTTATATAATAAAAATTAAGGGCAATCACAAATTTTAGTAAAAAGAGATGAGTGTGGCTTATTTCCACTAGGGTTATGGGGTCAAATTGATGCTTGTCTTAAGTTGGTTATTCCATGCTTGTCATTTATGGCTAGAGGAGGAACACTAGAAGTTAAAAATCACCTCAAGGCTAATCAAGAAAAGGTTTTAAAGTCAATCCCTACTAGAAAGGATCCTACTTAGGGGAAAGTCGTCAATCATTAGCTCAACTATGATGCAAAATAAATTGAAACCCTTGGTGGGTAGCACTAGGGAATGGCCCAACAAAGAGAAGAGACAAACTCTACCTTACACCAACAAGAGAGATGTGCGAACAAAACCCTAGACATCCCTTCACAAGTGACAAAGTTGCTTTTCAAATTGATCAATCTAGTTAGCCTATGTAGTATTCTTTAGTTATTTGAAAATTTCCTTTGGAATATTTGAAATCAACCAAGAAAGATAAACTTCAAGATGAACACCAAAGATTTCATGAAAATATTTCACATTATGGAGACATGATCTCAACAATTCACAATGATTTGAAAAGGAGAGAGAGCTCTCTATTTATGGATGAGGCTCTCAACACATTTCGTCCTTTTGCTTCAAAAGATAAGTGACTTTTCATACACAATATGGTTGGAGACTAAGTAAAATTACATTTTTTGTCGTCGCATTACATAAATCCTTCAAATGAGGTGAGATGTCCCACCAATTAGAGGATCAATTTGACAAAAGGAGGCCCAAATTGACCTAAGCATACATTTTTCCATCAAAGAATGGCTTGAATTGTTTGAAAAAGTATCGAGTGCTTAGGAATTCAAACTTTCCACTTTTCTTGCACAACGTTACTTGAATGAGGGCTTGGACATTTCCAACGGCTAGTATAATGTGGATAACCTGTTGAATTTTCTACGACACTTAAGACTCAGGTTCGAGTCTAATATCACAATCACAAAAACACTCAAATGCCACAGCAAAATCACTTTGCACAATGGAATAAAAAATAACAATGAATCAAGTTGTACACAAGACAATTTTTTAGACCACAACTTGTTATATACAAACTTTAATACAACAATCTTAGGGCTCCCATACCATGGATCATGGTCCTTACATAGAACCCTGTACAAGACACAACTAGGGCTTTGTGTCAACAACTATGACCACCAATCTTTCCCTGAACAAAGTACAATTGACTTGGTTGATCATAACAGTCGTTTCAATCCACTTACCTTGAACACATCTAGCAGGTACTTTGCCTCCTCTTTTGCAGGTACTGTTCTTCAAAGCTTTGAACAACCCTTCCTTCACCTACAACAACTTATCTCCACACACATCAACCTCTTTCAAACTCTACCACAGATGTAAAGATCTCGGCCTCTCTGTATCACTTTAGTTACTTCATATAGACCTGTGGCGTCCCTGAAAACGATCAAGCATACCTCTATTCTCCTACACTGGTACCTGGGATAGGTCGACTCTTTCATGCAATAACACCCCCATTCATACTTGTACTCATGAACGCTTTCTCCTTTATACTTCTTTACTTCTTAATCAGCTTGGGGAAGTCCTCCTATATCCTCTCTTTTTGTTTCATTTATTTCCCCTTTCCTAGGTTACATCACCTCTAATGGGCCTCTCTAGGTCGTCTTCTCAGGTAGGGCCCGACCTGAGATGGCTTCTCCTTAGATGGAACCAATCACCATGCCTTTCCTTTTCCTATTAGGGACTTTGGGCTTGGTGGTCGCATCCTGTAGACTGCAGCTATGGGATCGCATCTCCAATCATTGCTCCAATGGTTGCTTCCACTTGTTTATTGCATTCCCCAGTTCAACACTAGCATTTCCAAATTTTTCTTCTTTCCTTAACTATTTGTGGTCCAGAATTGTCAATTCTCACCTCTTTGATTTGTTATCTCAACTAGTGTTGCAACCTCTAACTTCTTGGTTCAGTTGTTCGTCTTTATTGTCTTCCCCTCATGTATTTGGTTCAATTTTTTGGTCTTGGCTTTAGTAACTTTGATCTATCTTTCCTCCACTCATTCTTCCCTACTTTTGCCGCCTCTCCTTCCTTCTCCTCTTCTCACCTTCACTCGCTTCTCAGTCTTCATTAATATTTTCTTTTTTTATCGCCTCCTTTTATGTGGCAAGGCATTTACTTTAATGTTGTAGGTTGTGTTACCACACAATCTATCAGGCCCTAAGCACGGAAAGCCTAAGGGTCAAAGAGCTAGACTAAGAGATAACAATAGGACAATGTCCCACTGTCACCACAACAAGTATCCCCTTCTGTCTACGGACCTTCACCGATGGGAGGATTCCCTGTAGATAAACAATCACCTTTAATTTATGTTCTAGTGTTTGAGGTACTATGTGATGAGGTAGGAATTCTTAAGGGAAGCTTTATGTGATGGTATGGCACTTTAAAAGGGTTTTCGTTCGCTGTTAGAGACCTAAAAGAAACTTGCACGAGATCTAGAGTTTTGTGAATTACGGTTAAAGGTACTCGCAAGGTCAAGGCAAGGAGAAGAAAGGGCTTCTTATGATTTGTTCCAATGAACACAAAGCTCATACAACCCTCGAAGAAGTCCCCAAGTCAAGGAAATGCAAACTAGGGTTTCCCTTCTAGGGCACACTTAGGGTAAGAGTTTTTATGGATGCAAACACAGGGGATGCTTTTCAAACATTGAGGACTTGCGCTAAGGCCCTAAGCTTGAATTCTATGATTCCGGAATCCACCCTTCTACTCTAGAGAATTTCGCTCGAGGCCCTAAGCTAGCCGTCCAAGAAGAGGGGACCAAAATTTCAGGAGAAGAAAATATGGAGAAAGAAGGATTTGATCACAAAATGGTTTGGACCAGTGCCTTCTACTTTGGGCTTATGGAGTCCGAGATGCTTCATATTTTCCATAATTGTCTTTAAGGAGGTCAATAATTGATGCCCTAGATACCAAACCTCAACAATTACCCACTCCAAATTTATGGAGTTTTATGGAGGAAAAACAAATTTCATCCACTAGGAATATTCATCACATGTCATGCTATGAGTAGCATGTGCAATTTCCAACCAAATGGCTTTCAAAATAAATCTTCAATAATTAGGGCACAATATAACACTAATCTAGTTGCAACAATTCCATACGTTAGAGATTTTTCAAGATTGAACTTTTAACAAGAGGCACTTGCAAGATGACGATATGATATATTTATCCACAATTCAAGAGATAGCTCCAAAAAAAATCGAATTTCATTTCCAAATATCAAAATGCATCCAAGACATCCAATAACTAATCCAAAGAAAAAGTTCGGATTTGCCAAGAAGGCCGAAGTTTCCAAGTGTGATGATGATCCAAAACAAATGAAGTTGAGTTTTATTTATATGAGACCTAGTAGGTCGAATTATTAGCCCAAGGCCCCTAACATTATAAAAATGTGCAAAATACATGTCTTGGTCACAAGCCGACCAAGTAGATTTTACAAAGTATGAAATAGCCATCCAACTGCTAGTCGAATTGATGACATCGTGTTGATGTAGGGTTGTTTGAGGGCCACATTGATTCCTCTTGGTGCCAAAGAGTGTGAGAGGGCCCCATAAATTATGAATCAGGGGATGCCTCCTTACTCTCCATGCAATTCATCATGTGTGGCCCCAAGATGAGTTTGGGGCGCAAATGTTGGTCCCATGGGTTTCCTGATGATAAAGTCGGTCATCTTCTGGGCCTTGTATCAATTGCCATATGCTGTTAAGTTGGTCACGACACATTTGTCCAAGCACATCTTCTTGTGAGTAATGTAGGGCAATGAGAAAACTGCTAAAGGTTTTGAGTGTTCCCATGGCATGGAATGATGCTCTACACATGATGAGTGACTAATGGCTCTCAATGCTTCACCCAGGGGTGTCAATATGATCCTCTGGTTGACCTGGTCCCCGCTTAAGTTTCCCAACCCATGATGACACCCTTGGGAAAAATGTGGATGGGGAAAACGCAACTGCACTACCAGAATCAAGGTTTCCCAAATAGTGCCTTTCGTAAATCCACAGGCCAGTAAAGTAGATCCCAAGGGACTAGGATTGAGGATTAACCTGCCCCATTTGAGGTGAGGGAACAAAACTGTGGTCAAAGCCCTTCCTTTTTTCCAAGTCACTCAATAATCCATTCCCAGGATGCCCGAGGAAAAACAAACATGAGCACCTGATTGCGCAATGAAGAACATAGCTTTTGGGTTGGATATCCCACCTTCAAACATATGTTCTCTAAATATGGGTGAGGGGACATATGTTTGATGCAGGGAGCGATGATCAAATGGCACAATGTATTAGCTACACTGGTGGCTGTCAGGGGCTCTCGACTACTTTCTCAAGATATATCTAGGAGAACTTTTTCTTCTATGGGGTCACCCAATTTTGGTGGGTAGCATGCATTTTTGGCATTGAGATTACCACAGGCGTATTTTCCGTATCTCAACAAGCTCCTACATCATCAACTACTATCAATTATAAGTATGGATATTCTAATTCTTCTCACTTTCCTTTCCATTTTCATTTATATTTTTTATATTTCATATTCTAGTTATGAATTTGTATTACCACCCAAACCCTCCCTTTAAATGACAATGCCTTATATATACATGTGAGACCCTAGGGCTAATGGAAGGTACAAGATAGACCTTAGGGATAATGGAAGAGTGATACCTAGTGTAACCTTAGTATCTTCTTCACACGTTGTAGGTCAATTGTTCATTGACATACAGGGAAATAGATAAAAGAAACTAAGTCTAATGAATGATAATAATTTGAAAGTGTTGTAGACTTATGGTTAATATGATTTGTGATATTTCATGATCTATATTGGAAATTTATGGAAATAGAAAATAAAAGGGATGTTTTGTTTTTGAGAGTGGTTGAAAGGAAACAATAATGTTTAAACTAGAAATACGACTATGGGGTCTAAAATCCATATTTGGAGGGTTGCTTGTTTAAGAATGGTTGGGACCAACAAAATTGCAGATTGCATATTGTCTCCAACCCTTTCTTGTTATCAATTGATTCAAAAAATTTCTTTGAAAGGGCTTGTTACCGCAAAATTTTGTAGGCCTAGTGCAAATCCTCACTAGGAAGATCCAAACCTCGTGGCAACAGGAGAATGGCCAGCATTGTCACCTCAACAACATTTCCACAGCGATATAGTGGTATATTGCACCACATGAAAGAATCTTTGTATGTGGATCACCTAGAGTATATTCAACAAGGAAGGTTTAAACGATGTGGCATGTTTCAATAGAAACGAGTCTAGAATCAAAATGTAATCAGTCAAATCTTATATAAACATAAAAGTGAAGAAATTCACTAGTTTACTTTTTATTTTTATGGTTACATTTTTCTATATATTATTTTACGTATATATTTTTCTATTCTAAGGGCTTTTTGAATAATAAAAATTAAGGACAATTGTAGAATTTCATAAAACGAGATGGTTGCTTGGTGGAATAAGTAGTGTACCTTATTTCAACTAGGGATGTGGTGTCAAATCGATGCCCTGGTTGAGTTGGTTGATCAATGCTTGTGGATTATGGCTGGAGGTGGAATCCCAAAAGTGAAATGAGCTCGCGCTTAATCAAGAACAAGTTTTGAAACCAAGCCCTACTAGAAAGGATTATACTTAGGGAAAATTCTTCAACAAATAGCTCTATCATGATGCAAAATAAACTTAAGCCCTTGGTGAGGAGCACTCTAGGGCATGGCCCAACAAGAAGAAATGAACTCTACCTTACACCAACCAGAGAGATGTGTGAGTAAAACCCTAAACATCCCTTAGCAAGTGATAAAGATTCCTTTCAAATGGATTGATCTAACTAGTTTTTATAGTATCCTTTAGTTATCCACAAATCGCCTTAAGAAATATGTGAAATCAACCAAGAATGATAATTCATGATGAACACTAAATATTTCATGAAAATATTTCACATTATGGAAAAACGATCTCAACAATTCACAACGATCTACAAATGAGGGAGATTTCTCTTTTTTTAGATTAGGATCTCAACATCTTTCCTCTTGCTTGAAAAAACAACCAACTTTTCATCCACAATATGCTTCATGATTAAGTCAAACTACAAGTTATTTCATTACATTACTTTAATCTTAAAATAGGTGAGACATCCCACCAATTAGAGGTTTGATTTGACAAAAGGAGGTCCTAGTTGGTCTAAAGGGTACAACGTTCCATCAAGAAATAGCTTGACTTCCTTGAAAATTTAACCTGAGTCCTTAGGAAGTCAAAAATTCCATTTTGTTTGCACAATGTTGCTTGAATGAAGACATTGGCCTTTCCAACGGCTAGTTTAATGTGGACGACTTACTTTCCTTGGTGCAAAGATGATTCAAACCATGTTTTTAGGCTCCTTACTTTTTTTTGACTTGAAATGTACCTTGGATTGCTTGGAGACCTATATGGCCTTATGTTTTTCCTCAACATTATTCCAAATTGACCTTTACATGATCTAATGGGTAGAAAGGGTGGACGACACTCCTTGTCTAGGTCCATTTGCCTGCTTTTTGTGTGGTTTAAGGCTTGAACTTTCCTGAACATGAGTTGTCCTTTTTTCATGACATGTCCTTGACTTGCTTTGACATATTACTTACTCAACACATTTTCCATGATACCTCTTTTAACCTCATGGTTGCACCAAAAGTAGAAGTTGAATTTGAAGGTGCCTCAGCGATGCAAATGGAACATTAAAGGGGGCGTTAGTAGTGCCCTGACTTGGAGTTGATTACACTTGACTTGGAGATCACAAGAGATCTTTTCACTGCCTTGGAGGATGTGGGTCACTGCATTAGGGAGCATTAATATATCACAAACTGTGAGGCTTCAATGAAGAATGATGGCCATGGCCAAATAGGTGTGCATACATATGTATATGGTTGATTCGGGGAACAAAGAGTGCATTAAGATAATGGGAAACTGAGGGGAAAAATACAATAAGTGATCCCCTTTATAGGGCTACTCATCAAGTGCACCCATAAATTATCAGTCATAGTAGATCCACCTCCTAAAGCTCGCATATCACTGTAGGAGGTAAGAATGTTGCATGATGCTTGCTTTCCCATAGTATTTTCTTTTTTCCTTACCCATCGAATGTTGAATGAAATCGTTTCCTTCTAGTACTAACCTTTCTCTAGTGGCTTGTGGATTATGCTAGTCTCATAAGGCGTTGATAATTAATATGCTCTACCAAGTTGAGTGATGCTTTGCTTTTGGGAGGGCCAATTGTGAGAGAAACCTAGGCCTTATATGTTGAGGTTTTCTCAAAAAATTAATAACACCCCCATTCATGCTTTTACTAATGAACCCTTTCTCTTATATCCTCTCTCTCTCTCTTTGTTTTGCTTGCCCCTTTCCTAGGCTACATCACCACTAATGGGTCTCTCTAGGTCGTCTTCTCAGATAGGGCCGACCTGAGATGGCATCTCCTTAGATGGGACCAATCGCCATTCCTGTCCTTTGCCTATTAGGGACTTTGGTCTTGGTTGTCACATCGTATAGACTGCAGCTATGGGATGACATCTCCAACCATTGCTCCAATGCTTGCTTCCACTCATCTATTGCATTCCGCAGTTCAGAACTAGGATTGTCAACTTTTTCTTCTTTCTTTCACTATTTGTGCTATGGAGTTGTAATTCACCTCTTTCATTTGCTATCTCAACTAGTGTGTCCACCTCTTACTTCTTGGCTTCAGTGGTTCATCTTTATTTTTGTCTCCTCTTGCTTATTTGGTTTAGTTTTTTGATCCTAGATTTAGTAACTTTGATCTCTCTTTCCTCCACTAGTTCATCCCTACTTTTTCCACCTTTCCTTCCTTCTCCTTCTTCACTCGCTTCCCACCCTCATTGAGATTTTCTATTGTTATTGTCTCCTTGTATGTGGAAAGACATTTACTTTTATGTTGTAGGCTGTGTTACGACAATCTAGCAGGCCTTAAGGAGGGAAAGCCTACGGGTCAAAGAGCTAAACTAAGTGATAACAAGGGATAATGTCCCATTGTCACCACAACCAGTGTCCCATGCTCTTTATGGAATTTCACCAATGGGAGGAGTCTTGGTAGGTAAGCGATCATCTTTTATTGATGTTTTAGGTTTGAGGTACTAGGTGATGAGGTAGGACTTCTTAAGGGAAGCTCTATGTGATAATATGGAACTTCAAAAGGGTTTTCGCTCCCTATTAGAGACTTAGAAGAAAGTTGCACGAGATCTATGGTTTTGTGATTTATTGTGGTTAAAGGTATTCTTGAGATGAAGGCAAGGGGAAGAAAGGGCTTCTAATGATTTATTCCAATGAATACTAAGCTCATAAAACCATCGAAGAGGTCCCCAAGTCAAGGGAATTCAAGCTAGGGTTTCCGTTCTAGGGCACACCTCTAGTGTGCTTTTAACTTTTTCGTCATAATGCTTTTTATTTTGTGTGCATAACTTAAGGGTTAGAGCTCGCTCTTATGATTTTGTATTCGATTTTACCCATTGAGTTGAGATAATTTATTGCTGATTAGGGTTGGGACATAAAAGGTTTCCTTTTAATGAAATGGAGTATCAAGTGCTCAGGAACCGGGTGATGACCAGTGAGGAGGGTAGAGCTCATGTTAAGATTTTCCCCATGCGCTAACTTCTATCCTAACCTTTTTTTATATTTTGATTTTCTTGTTTTTCTTTCATTGTGACCATAATATGCTTTTCCATTATTTTAGTTGCATTAACCTCGAGGACAACATTTCTCCTAGTCAAGGAGTGTGGACAAGAGAGTGCCAAATCCCAATGCACCAATGACAAGTTAGACCCAAAGAATGGAGGTGGTATAAGGGACTTGTAATGTGGTATGGAAAGTGGGAAGTATGATGTAGGGAAAGATGAACATGCTATTTCAATCCGTATTTCCCAAGTGCCCCTCCTACAACCCTAAGGCCTTAAGGGAGGTCCTACTAGGCTGGGGCTAAAGATTAACTCCCCTAGTAAGGTGAGAGAACAAATTTACAATCAAGATCGATCAATCTTCTAAATCACCCCTTTATCGATACTAAATGCACAAAATAAACAAGTATAAGCACTCGATTGCAAATGATCAAAGTACATTTTTAATAGAAGCTCACTTTCATCCAAGAGGAAATGTTGGATGGGGAGAGGTATTTGGTTGATGCAGAAGGCGAAGGCATATGGAATATAATCATCAAGAAATGGATCTAAAACGTTGATGGCTAGCTGGTTGTCTGAATGGCTATCAAATGTGTTGAAGCTTCTAAGTTTACTTAGTTAGAAACCTTCCATGCACTTTATCTGGTTTATTCCTACCTACATGTTATTTTACTTAACAAGTTATTTACAATGTAAATACTGAAAATAAACACTAGTGCATGTTCAACATATTACAGATCAACAACTAAAGGAAACAGAAACAATCACACCATATGAAACCATTATTTTTGGACTAATTTCCCCGGAAAAATCCAATGTGGGAAAACCGGTGCAATTATTTGAGGGTTTCCTTATTAAGCAATATCAAAGTACAATCTGGGTGCCAAAACTAGCCTACCCAACAGAGAATTTACTTGGCAGTAATACCTCTCAGTTTTTGACAAATCTCCTGGCTGAAACCCCAGATAAACCTTCTGGCAGCTACTCAACACAATTCTGCCCCAGAAACCCCAGCGTCAACCTCTCTCTGGACTGCGTCAGCCCCTCTTTGCCTAGCGTTGGCCCTGCGTCACCCCGGATGGGTCTGCGTCCGCCTTAGGAGGCCCTGCGTCAGCCCTCTGGCCCTCTGCGTCAGCAACACTGGCCTCTCTGAGGCTCTGCGTAGCTCCCGGCTGCCTCTGCGTGGCCTTGCGTGAGCCCTAGCTGGCTCTACGTCACTCTCTCGGGCTACTGTGCTGCTCCCCCGACACTATCCCTGCCTCTTTGTGTCTCTGTACTCAAATGCCCCTCAGTGACATCTCTCGATCACTAATTCTATCTCTCTTAGCAAACCCCGCTTTAGAGAATAGAATCACTGATCACTCTGGTGTGTTCTCCAAGTCACCCTCAAGCCTCCTCTTATACTTTTCCTGTTGACATATCAATGACCAAGATTAAGTCCCTAATCAATGGCTAAGATTAGATCTGGCTTGATCCATTTCTTTTGGACCATTCTAACACAGATTCATATTAATACACATTAATATTTTAT
>APFE031594575.1:0-17262 GCA_000404065.3 Pinus taeda | reverse complement strand
ACCCAAGCTGGACATCTACAAATTTGATGGCTCTAACACTACAGTATGGGTAGCACAAAGGGAACAATATTTCTCCCTTAATGATATCTGCGAAGATGGAACTAAACTACATGTGGGAGCCCTTTACTTGGTCCAAGAGAGATGGCAAAATGTTATCCAGGGAGAGCAACCTGGAACATGTTTTCAAAAGCCATATGTGATCGTTTTGACCGGGAACCTAATTTTTTGGTTTGTCTCACTAAGCTCTAGAAAATAGGTAAAGGACTACATTGCAGTCTTTGAACAATTGGTCATCAGAACTGATAGTCTAGGAGATGACTTCTACTTGGAATGTTTCATCATTTGCCTAAAAGAAGCCATCCAATCCCATGTCTGGATGCACCACCCAGCTACTTGGTTGGACACATGTCGCAAGTTCTTAGATGTGGAAATCGTCTTTAATGCCCAGTCCAATCGTCCAAATTTCGTCGCAAGGCATGTCCCACCCAGGGTCAGGGCCCTACCCAAACACTTAAGGTTCAAAAGGTGTCACCGACGGAAATGGCTAAAAGAAGGAAACAAGGATTGTGCTACTACTACGATGACAAGTACTCCCCTCGACATAAATGCAAGGAACCAAAATTCTTTCAAATTGATGCTACTGATAACAACTCAATAGAAGAAGCTCCATCCCTTGAGGTGCCCGAGGAATAAGCAAGGGAAACCCAAACGTAAAATGATCTCACAGCTATGCTTGATGAGCCGGTTATATCACTACATGCCTTGGCTGGCATTCCTTCACCTTAGACTCTCAAAATCCGACGCTTTATAAAACATAGGCTAGTAGCAGTATTAATTGATAGTGGTAGCACTCATAATTTTATCCATAAGAGAGTCACAGAAGATGTTCATTTCTTTGTATGGGCGATATCTAATTTCCAAGTCCTTGTCGTTGATGGGGGGACCATGAAATGTGAAGGCCGTTGTGAAAATATTCAGCTTCAAATGGAAGACTACCACCTAAAGAGCCACATGTTTGCCATTGAAATGGGTGGTTGCGACATTGTCCTGGGTGCTAAATGGCTTCACACACGAGGCCCTATCACAATGGATTTTCAGGAGTTATATATGAGCTTTAAACAGAAATACCACATTCATTCATTAAGGGGACTCCAGGCAGGTGCTTCTACTATCATGAGCTCGCATCGAATGGAGAAGCTTTTAAAAAAGGGCCATCATGGAGTAGTCGCCCAATTTAATTCCATCCAGGCCATTGAATCCACTATTCCTCATATTCATGTTGAGATGCAACAGGTATTAGATCACCACAAGTGATTCTTTGAAAAACCTAAAGAGATTCCACCCTCTAGGGGTGAACATGATCATAGCATCCCTTTGGTCCCGGGTACCTAGACGCCTAATGTCTGCCCATAACGATATCCTTTTTCCCAAAAGAATGAAATTGAAAAAATCATCAAGGAACTCCTCGAAGACGGTGTTATCTATCCCATCATCAGCCCTTATTCATCTTGAGTGATCATCGTTCTAAAGAAAGATGGAGAATGGCACATGTGTCAGGACTTCCGAGCCCTTAACAAGCTCACTATCAAGGAAAATTTTACTATTTCAGTTGTTGATGATATGCTTCATGAACTGTATCATGGTGCTAAATTCTTTACCAAGCTAGACCTCTACTTGGGCTATCACCAAATACGCATGAAGGAAGTAGACATTCCCAAGACCACTTTCCAAACTCATGAAGGCCATTATAAATTCTTGGTCATGCCATTTGGTCTCTGTAATGCTCCATCTATTTTTCAAAGCCTTCTAAACCACCTTCGAAAACCATATCTACGAAAAATTTTCATGGTCTTGTTCGACGACATTCTCATCTACAACATAACTTGGGACAAACATCTTCAACATATAGAAAAGATATTGCAACTACTTCGAGATCACAAATTATTTGTCAAATTATCCAAGTGCTCTTTTGGCGCATAAGACATCAATTATTTGGTCCATATTGTGGGTCGTGAAGGAGTGAGGTTTGATCCGAAAAAGATTCAGGCAATGCAAGATTGGCCCCAACTAAAAACCTTGAAGAGTTTGAGGGGATTCTTAGGTGTCACTAGCTACCATCACAAATTTTTCTATAATTATGGATGCATTGCTAGCCCCCTCACTAAACTTCTCAAGAAAAATTCATTTCTCTGAACTAATGCAACTCAATAGGCCTTCTTGGCTCTCAAACAAACCATGTGCACCACTCCCGTATTGGCCCTATCTGACTTCACCAAATCGTTTGTGATTGAATGTGAAGCTTCAGGTACATGTATTGGCATTGTATTAATGCAGGAAGTGAAGAAAATACACCAACAAAATTACAAATAAAAACATTCAATTATAATGAAAATAGGCTCATAATTTTTCTTTATAAATAGCATATATTTATACATGTGGATATCTTAGTAATTTCCTATAATCTGTTAAAAATCACTCCATAAATATCTCCACAAATCTTTCATCAATCATTCATAAATCTCTCCACAAATCTCGCATCAATCACTCATAAATCTCTCCACAAATCTCTCACTAAAAATTAACAACTTTAATAATTTCAAATGTATAGTTATTCCAACATTTCTCCCCCATAATGATCATTTGGAAATATTCCAAGATCATCTCTAAATTGTCTTCCTCTTCTGTCTTTTGAATGTCTTGAGTTGTCTTTGTCTTCTATCTTCTGGATTCTACTCCATCTTTAATCTTCTTCATCTTCAACCATATCTTTAGTTATCATTGTCTTCATGTGCTACATCATCTGGATATTGAGTCAATATTTTGAACTGTATCATTTTTTTATCAAGGATTTCTTTCTCCTATCCCTGACCTTCTCATGGGTTTTTTTATGTCTTACCCTCAACATTTACAAATTCTAAGTGATTTCAGCTTATCACTAACCATCAAGTGGTTTTGGCTAACCACGAACCTACCTCTGACATTACAAAGTGGTTTTCGGATTACCATGAACCATTACAAGAACTATTCATGCTTCATTTTACTCAAGAAACAACTCTTTCCTTAATAACAATTAACTTTTGGGGAACCAACTTACTCATGAACTTTATGTGAGAGATATTGTTGTACAATTGAAGATTTGACTTTATAGAAACCTCTCAACATAAAAGAAAATCTTTGCCATTCATTTACATCAATCCAACCACATTGTATTTTTCTATGAGGGTTTGATATATTTATTCAAACACTTATGATGATCATGACTTGCTTGACCACAAATATTGCAGGGATGTAGATTCCAACATCTAGCTTATAGATGTCCTTTCCTTCCACAATGATTGCAATATTGTTCTTGCTTCTTCATTTGATTTGTTGTATTGTTAGACGTTTCACTTGTTATCAATGTCTCTCCTTTGATAAATTTGTTAATTACATCACTCGTGTTTCCTTCATAACCAAGGCCTTCATACTTTGTTCTTACACTTATTTGTATAGGTTTTTGAATTCCTTGACCTGCCTTGCCTAAAATTATTCCATCATAACCCATTTTGTCAAGAAGTTTAGAACCAATTCCCTTTGTATGCTTTTCAAATTTTCCAATTTCATCATCTTCATATTGAGATTCATCACCTTCAACATGCAATTCACTTTCTGAACTATCATCCTCAACTTCATAACATGCAAGAGATACATGGACATTTTCTTTCTTATCATCACAATCACTATCAACTATAAGGTCACTTGTATCACAGGCTGCATCACATTTTTCTTGCTCTTGACTTAATTGATTTACTTCTCTTTCAAATGTTGACAATACATTTTCTTTTTCCATTAATTCTTGTTGCAAAGCTTCTAATAATTTATATTTCTTATCATTAAGTTTTAGAAGATCACTTATCTATTCATCCAGTGAAAACAACCTTTCTTCTTGCTTATTTATGTGATCTCTGGTGGAATCAACATAGTCTTTAAAAAACTTGTTTGTTATGGAATTGTCCTGTTTATATTGTTTATTTAGCTTGCCAATTTGGTGAAGTGCATCATCGAGATCCTCTTGTAACATTTCTATTTCTTAATTTGCATTTTGTAGCATTTTTCCTCCTTTTCCCATTTTTCCAATGTTGATTGTTTCACGTTCGCTTGATCATGCTCACTTGAACACGCTCGCTTGTTGAAGAACAGGGTGTTGGGTTCAACCGATAATACACCCGTATAAAAAACAATAATATTTAGGTGTCGAGTACCACTGAAAATGCACATTATGACTCCAACTTTACTCAACTCAAAAATACCCTCAACTTCAACTCAACTTGATTTAAACATGGACATTGACTTCTTAAATATATTAAAAAAATAAAAAATGGAGATTTCTGACTCCACTTTTTCACTTCATTGCAACTTCTTCACTTACTTCACTTTTTCGCCTTTTTAAAAATCAAGAAGGTAGAAATATTCACATACAACATAAGAATTTCACTTGCACTCCAATATTCATGTTCAATGAAAGGCACAAACTTTTCACATTTTTAAACTTCAAGCTTCATCCCAGTTAAATTTTAAAATCAAGAAGGTAGAAATATTCACATACAACATAAGAATTTCACTTGCACTCCAATATTCATGTTCAATGAAAGGCACAAACTTTTCACATTTGTAAACTTCAAACTTCATCCTAGTTAATTTTTAAATTCCATGCCCAACGTGAAAAAAGGTCCACATTGAAAGTAACTTTCAATATTTAAATTTTTTAAATTTCATGCCCAACATGAAAAAGGTCCATAGTGAAAGTAACTTTTAATATTTAAAATTGCATACTCTACATTTTTAATGCAGATTTCTCCAATGCTTATGCTTTGTATTTTCAACACAGTCTTTATTGATGGGCTACACTTCATCTCTTCAAAAGCACTGTCAAATTTTTGCGCACTCCACACTTGTTGCATGTTGGTTGACCACATATCTTTTCATTTGGAATAGGGAATATATGTTATGCTTTCTTGATTTAAAAATTTGAAGAACATGCACACAACTTCAACAAACACAGATTTGCACACAATTTCGCACAACCCACAAGTCTCCACAATGTCTACAATATGGTTGAAATTGATCTCCAATAAATGCTTTGGATTTTTTTAAACCATAACATGGAAAAATAAGTTGTAGTGGCTAGCATAAATAAAAATCGCAGATCAGCAATTAATCTTTTGGAGGAATGCCTCATTGCTTCTACGGCTCCATAGTTGGCTCCATGCAGATTTTTTCTTCATGCACATCAATTCTACAACACAACAACATAAACATGGCTCTGATACCAAATGAAGAAAATACACCAGCAAAATTATAAATAAAAACATTTAATTATAATGAAAATAGGCTCATAATTTTTCATTATCAATAGCATATATTTATACACAATGATATCTCAATCATTTCCTATAATCTCTCAAAAATCACTCCATAAATATCTCCACAAATTTTTCATCAATCATTCATAAATCTCTCCACAAATCTCTCATCAATCACTCATAAATCTCTCCACAAATCTCTCACTAAAAATTAACAACTTTAATAATTTCAAATGTATCATTATTCCAACAGAAAGGTAGACCATTGGCTTTCACCAATCAACAACTCAGTGGCAAAAATCTGGGTCAATCTACTTATGAGAAAGAAATGATGATCATCTTACATGCAGTAGACACCTGGTGGCCATACTTATTGGGGCGACGTTTCCAAATCCACACGGACCATCACAACCTAAAATATTTTCTAGAGCAGCATATATCATCGCCACATCAAAATAAATGGCTTGCCAAAATGTTGGGATATGATTATGAGATAATTTACAAGAAAGGGCATGGCAATGTAGTGGTTGATGCTTTATCGCGCCAATTTGAGGATGAGAGCACCCTTCTATCAATCTCTCTACCCATACCAGATTGGTAAATTACATATTATAAAATATTTAACAATAACACACCAACTCTCACACACCAATTCAATTAAATTTCATTAGCATTGATATATATTTATACATAAGGAGAGGTGTAGGGATTTTTCATCTCCACAAATTTCTCAATAAATAACTCATAAATCTCTCCACAAATATCTCACTAAAAATTAACAACTTTAATAATTTCAAATGTATCATTATTCCAACAGGAAGGTATACCATTGGCTTTCACCAGTCAACAACAGTAAGTGGAAAACATCTAGGTCAATCTACTTATGAGAAAGAAATTTTGGCCATCTTACATGAAGTAGACACCTAGAGGCCATACTTATTGGGGTGACGTTTCCAAATCTGCATGAACCATCACAACCTGAAATATTCTAGAGCAGCGTCTATCGTCGCCATAGCAAAATAAATGGCTTGCCAAAATGTTGGGATGTGATTATGAGATCATTTACAAGAAAGGGTGTGACAATGTAGTGGTTGATGCTTTATCGCGCCAATTTGAGGATGAGAGCACCCTTCTATCAATCTCTCTACCCATACCAGATTGGATTGAAGAGGTCCACAAGGAATGTTTCTCCCACCCCTCTTTCCCAACTCATTAATAACTTAAGAGAAGATCCTAATTCCTCAGCAGACTACTCTTGGAACGATGATATTATTCGCTACAAGGATCAAGTAGTGATATCCTCGGCCTCCACCCTCAAAACCCGCATCTTGGATGAGCTGCACTCATCTCTAATTGCAGGACATTTAGGCTTTCAGAAGACTTATGCTTACGCATGTCGTTCTTTCTTTTGGACTGGCATGTAAAATGACATTCTTACTTTTGTAGTTGAATGTGATGTGTGTCAATGCAACAAAGGGGAAATAGTCAAGTTACCGAGAACCGTACAACCATTTCCACTCCCTACTTCTGTATGACAGATGTTTCCATGGATTTCATCACTGGTCTCCCAAAGTCAGGCAACAAATCAGTCATCATGGTGATTGTTGACTAACTTTCTAAATATGCTCATTTTTGTGCTCTACAACACCCATTTACCCCCACCTTGGTGGCTCAAGTTTTCTTGGACTAGATCTTCAAACTGCATGGCATGTCGACTTCCATTGTGTCTGATCATGACCCCACTTTCACTAGCAAATTTTGGTAGGAACTTTTCAAGCTATAGGGCACATAACTCCAACTAAGTACCACCTATCATCCCCAAACCAATGGTTAAACAAAAGCAGTCAACAAATGTTTGGAGACCTATCTAAGGTGCTTCACTTTATACAAGCAACATCAATGGGTACAATGGCTACCTTTAGTTGAATGGTAGTATAATACTAACTATCATGAAGCCACCAAGATGACTCCATATGAGGTAGTGTATGGCCAACTCCCACCTTCACCTGTTTCTTAGATCCCTAGATGTTCTAAATTACATGCAGTTGATCAACTCCTATAGAACCACGCCACCATGATCGCTCATCTCAAAGATAATCTACACCAAGCTTAGAACTGAATGAAGCAACAGGTTGACCAACATCGTCCCGAGCGCTAATTTCAAGAAGGGGATCAAGTATTCCTGCCACTCCAACCATATAAGCAAACATCTCTCAAAGAAAAGGGTTGCCAGAAACTAGCACCCAAATTCTACGGGCCTTATCAGATACTTCAGTGGATAGGAGCAGTCACCTACAAATTGGCCTTGCCACCTACTTCAAAAATCCTTTCGGTCTTCCATATATCATGCCTCAAGAAAGTGGTGGGGAACAACTGCATAGTTCAAACCAGTCTACCTGAATTAGATGAGGAAGGCTCACTTTGGCTTTGACCAAAACAGGCCCTTGATACTCATGAAAGACATCTCTGCGGCTGCACGATCAAGGAAATCCTCATCAAGTGGAAAGACACCTCTCCAAAAGATGCAACCTAGGAACCAACCATTATTCTTCAACAGTTTTTGCAGCTTCAACCTTGAGGAAACCGTTGCTTTTGATGGGGAGGGCAAGTTAAGGTCCAACCCTAACCCCTTTATTTATGTAATAAACCCAATGGGCTGAGTCAAAGTCATAGTTAGTTAGAGAGTCAATAAAGTCTGTATTAATAATTGTAAGTGGTTGACCCATATTAGATAAAAGGGACCACAGTTAGTTGTAAACGAGCCATAGTTGATAAATAAAGTGGTTAACTTGTGTTATACAAGGGACCACTAGTAGTTAGGGTTTTGGATGTCAGTTAGCTATAAATAATCTTAGTTAGTAAGGGAAAGATCATCGAGTCGTATTGTAATTGAGCTCTTCTATGTTGGAGGTTGCCCCCTCGAAGAGGCGAGTGAACATTCAATATGCTTCTTATTAATAAAATATCTTGTAGTTGTAGTTGTTCTCATTTCATGTGATAATTCTATGTTTCAGGCTATATTTCTTCGTAAACTGGCATTTCGGATTTCTCGCAGGTCAAGAGTATGACAAGAATGATGGTTCTTTCTGCTACCAGGTTTTTCGAAAGAAAACTCATACAGAGCAGTATCTTCATGCTAAGTCCCATCATTTCCGTACTCAAAAGTCGGGTGGTCTCAACAACTTAGCTACTCATGTGTTAAGAGTTTATGATGAGAGCCACCTTTCCGATGAAAAATCCCATCTTCTTGATGTTTTCTATAATAATGGATATAGTAGGCGCCATGGTCTCAAAGCTTTCATTAGAGTTATCAAAGGTCATTCCATTAAAAATGAGCTTAAATATCGAAATTCAGGGGTCCATCTTCCTTTTATCCAAGGGACAATAGGCAAGATTGTTAGGAACCTAAGAAAGCATAAGGTCCCCTCTACATTTAGGCCCCTTAACGCCATTCGTGGCTCCCTAAGGTTTGTTAAAGACCCTCTGGACCCGAAGAATATGAAAGGTGAGTATGAAATTCCATGTTCTTGTGGGACACCCTACATTGGTGAAACTGGTCGCTCAATAAATCAAAGGATTCATGAGCACGCAACTGACATAAAACTTGTGAGGACCCACTTCTCAGCCTTGGCAGAACATGCGAAGAAGACAAAACATCATATCTGCATTGAAAAACCCCAAGTCATTGCATTGGATCATTTCTTTCCTCATAAGTTTAGGGAGGCCATTAAGATAGAAAGGAAGCCTAGTAACCTAAACAGGGACAATGATTGGTCGATTAGTAATTGTTGGGTCCCTGAAATTTATTTTTAAAAAGTTTATTTATTTATTTGTATTAATATTTTTATTAATTATATATATAATGGGTTCGTTGATTTTAGTCATAAGAAAAAATTTCCTAAATTAATTTATTTTGTATTTAAATATTGAATAAATTAATTAATTAATTAAATTGTATCAAATTAATTAATTAATTAAATTAAATTTAAATTATTAAAAATTATTATTTTAGGTCAATTTCCTTTTTTTCTTTTTCTTTTTTAGCATTTTTCTTTGATTTAGCCTTATTTTTAATTGACCTTAATTGATTCTTTGGACTCTTTTTATTTAATTTTGACAATTGGTTGTTTGGCCTTTAATCGTTAGATTCTAGCCGTTGGTAGTAATTTTCTCTAAGATCTGATTTTCCATCTTATCGTGACAATGAACCAAACAAAATGGTTTGAAATGCATTCGCAAAACTTTCTTTAATGTTATTATCTCCAAAAAATTATGAACACAAAATAAATATTTTTTTATTGAATTCTTAATTAATTTATATTATAAAAATTAATTAAAATTTTATAATTTATAATAAATAATTTAATTATTAAAATAATAAGATCGATTCATTAAACATGTAAATTATGGTAAATTTGGTTGTATTTATTTAATGATTAATTGCATGGTTGTGTTTTTTTAAATAAATTTTGTGTCTCATTGTAAATATGAAATTCCATGTGTTTTTCATTTCGCGTTCTTTGATGCTTAATATTATATACAAATATTCAAAAAGATTCTCTAGATATTCCGAAAACGATGAGATTGAATTAATTAAAAAAAACTATTATTTTCTAGAACGGAAAGGCATTCCACGACCATTGATTTTAATATGTACGAATATGCAAAATGATTCTCTGCATATTCCCAAACGATGATATTGGTTTTCTCAAAAACAAACAATTCTTCTTTAAAACGGAAAGTTAAATCATTAAAATGATAATAATTGTGGTATGTCCATGGATGGAAAGTTAAATCATTAAAATGGTAATAATTGTGGTGTGTCCATGCATGGAATTTGAGAAGCAAACCTTTGTGGTGATTTGCTTATTAAATATAGTTAAAAAAATTCTTTGTATGTTTATGGATGGAATTTGAGAGGCAAATTGCCCCGTTGATTTGTTTATTAAATATAGTTAAAAAAAAAAAATATGTTAGCCAAAAATGGCTACTAAAGTTACAGAAACTTTTAAGTCTAAAATTTTAGAATTAACACAAATTGTAATTTAAAAATAATTGAAATGAAATGAAAATTTGAATTAGATGATTTTTTATATGGAGTGTTTGAAACACGACACATGAAGGTGTATGGCTCTCTTTTTACCAAACCTATAAGTTGATGGACATGGTTATGCATCCCCATGGTCATTCCACTTGCATGTTGAAGGTGGTGAGGGAAGCCTCGTACGTCGATGGAGATAATGGCAATTCATGCAAATATGGAAGGACTGTTCTCAGAGATTCATCTAGACATCTCAAGTATGGCAATTCATCATGATGCATTAAGACAATCATTCAACCTTGCAGTTAATAAAATTTGGCTTGTGACAGGGAAAATCATGGTCATTAACACTACGAATTATACATCATCATGGAAAGATATGGGTTTAGGTTACATAATGAAGGCTTTTATAGCCTAACACTATTTCTCGCATGGGTTGGCCGTTCTCGTAGTGGCTCTCTAATGTTTCGCAGGTTGGACTTTCAATTGCCTAGAGCAAGGTCAAGTTCTCTATATGATAATTCGTTAGGTTAGTAGGAGCACACCCCCTAGCTTGAGTCCTTACTTGGTTATTGGGGGCAAGCTTGGTCTGGTCTAGAACTAAGGGTTGCAAGTTAGCAAGATTTAGCTGCCATTCTCCATCGGCTATGGCATTCATTCCGTTGGCTGGTTGGGGCCCTTTTTGTTTATTTGGTTCCCTTCATAAGCAGCTAGGGGTGTTTTTCATTGCTCCATCTCTTGACTATAGCAAGGCCTTGTCTTCTCTTGGTGAACACCTATCTTGAGAAGCTTTATCTCTCAATTGGAACCGTTTTGCCATCATTCTCATCTGCAAAGCCATGCTAAGGAAAAGGGCCTGATGTCGTCATGGAGCAACCTAATACAAAGACCAAGGTAGGTCTCAAGCTTAAGAGTGTGTTAAATCCTCTGCGTAACTCTTTAGAGCATCCATTCTGCCGCAAATCAAGAAACCATTGAGGCTTCATAGTAGAAAATTGTTGGAGAAAGGAAGTGTCGAATAGACATAAAGGTCGGCATTGAAGTACTAGAATGGGTTCCTGATGTTGAACATACTAGTGGAAGGTTCAACCAATAATACATACATTGTGGATATCTATTAGCACCTTAAGACTTTGCTAGGAAGAGTTAAATGATGGCAAGCAAGAGATTCTTCTCATGCTTGACGAAATGTTGTTGTTTCAAAAAGGTCTAGGCAAGAGATTCAAGTGCATTAAGGAGCATTTAAGCCTCCCTTCAAACCTACAAGGCTCTCATGGTGGTAGCAGGGCTCTAATTGCAGTGGAGGAATCAGATTCCCATAAGTTTGACTCATGAGTTTTCTATCTTTCTTCTTAATCTATTTTTAGTCGATCTTTGTACTCATTGTTACAGGGTCATATAGAGCCATATGTTTATTAGTTTAGTTAGTTAGTTTCTTCAAAGAGCTTTGTTACTCATAGATTTAAGATGATAAAACATCAAAGGTTTTGTCATTGGATTGGTTCCCATAGTGGCAAACCAGAACAAAATATTGTATCTTTTGCCTCATATAATATAATTCTAAATTTTAGCTTACAAAATAAAAATAAAAAAAACAAAATAACTATTGTATCTTTTGCCTCATATAATATAATTCTAAATTTTAGCTTACAAAATAAAAATAAAAATAATCACATGATGAAACAACTAACAAAATAATCCGACAAATCTCAATCCACACTATTCTTTATTTTTTATTTTTTTTCAAAAAGAAAAAATTATAATTATTAATAGTTTATAACTATAAAATGATTTTTATCTATTTCTTCAAGATAATGCGACAGATTGGAATTGTTGCTATTATTGTCTCCCATCTGCATTCAAATCCTCATTAAACTTGTCCAAAATGTTTTGAGAACTATTTCTTACTTGGAATTTTGTATATTTACAAAATTTGAATCGTAAAATTTGTCACTTTTATATTTCATTTTTAGTAAGGGGTGGCAAGAGGAGGCGGGGCCCTTTATTTCCTTGAAGAAATTAAAGTTTTAGAGCATTCATGGGCTTGGGGAAGATGACAAAAAACCAAACATAAACCTACGGTTTACTCCAAGACATTCTTCTCTCTGAAGAATTCCAGGCCTCTTTTCTCATTGTGTTGGATGACTTCATTTTAATAATTCAATATTTGGTCAAAGGGTCTTCCCCTAGAGACACAATACTGGATAATCCCATGAATCAAATTGAGAAGGTATCAAAATATATCCCAATGATGATTTTCAAGCACATTCAAAGGGACAATAACCAGCAAGCAGATCAATGTGCCAACCAATGTTGCAATTTGAAGTTTGGAGAGATTATGGTTAATACTCATTAAAACTATCATCCATCCCTTGATGAATTAAGCATGAATCCTATGTTTAAATATCAAAAATTGTGGGGGGCTTGCTAGTCAATGTGGATTTGGCGAAATATGTTGTAATCAAGGATTATATTTATAAGTAGGCTATATGTAATACAAGTTTTGTTTAAATTTGAGGCTCTATTGGAACGTATTCACCTCCAAATACTCGTATATGCTTAGTATCGATTATATTCCTTTTCAGAGAATAATTTTGGTTCAGAAGTTTGTAGATGATACTGAAGATGGAAGAAAATCATAATGTAATTCTCGATGTACAACTATAATCTAGTCGCATATTTTGCAATTAAAACAAATATTCTCATTACCATTAAAATAATAATAATAATAATCACTTTTTAATAAATATTTTGAAGTAAACTATTTGAAATAAATTATTATTATTATTGTTATCTAGAAATATGTTGTATATGAGTTTTTTTTAGTTAGGTTATGTTACCCACGACCAGTGGGATATCCCATAAGAGAAATTTTCTCTTGGATTTGTCTTCAGTCGGCAACCAACAACCTCTTACCAGACACATAATAGCATTGATGTGCTACCATTCTCCACCACCTGAGCCAAACATTGTGTACCCTCGTTCATTTGTCATGATCATATGTTTGAAGGTGGGTCATCCAATCCCAAAGGTATGATGTTTCATTATGTAATTGGGTGTTTATGCTTGTTTTTATTGGGCACAATTGGGCATCGATTAATGGGTGTTGAAAATGCAGCGACAAAATCTAGTTTTGACTTTTCCTTGGTCAAACTAGATTAAAATTCAAATTTCTATTTCAACAGAATACTTGGAGGTAGTTAACTGAGGTGACATGGCTCTTGTCACTCATTTAACTTAGTAAATTCTAGTTGGAGACACTTGAGTTCAGTTCTACATGATTGATTGCTAATTTATAGCAATCTATTTCAGTTAATTACAGTTATTGTCGGTTTAACTAGTTCTAACTGCCAGAAGAACTAATGGAGGTCAAGTTGTGGAAGTGGAACTTCAACCACACTCAGCGATCAATCAGCCCAAAATAATTGTTACATGCAGATCATTCAAGTTACCCAATTGAGATGGAGATTCCAAGGCAGTGTACAATCAGTTATAGCATATTCCCATGTGTATGGGTGGTGCATGCAATTAGAGATTGACCTAAGGCTATTGCGCAATTCCTTAGTGTGAAATTCCTAAAAAATAGGGGCAATTTCCCAAGGGAATAGCACAAGAAAATAGGAGCTTGGGAAGGCTTGAAATTGGCTAAGTGTTGGGCCAAGTTCAGTCAGTCAGGCAGAGGGATAGACTATACACTTGCAGGGTGTGCTCAAGCTTGAGCAAGCATTGTATTTCTTCCCTATTCTCTTATCAATGTAATATAGATAGTAAGGGATTTTGAGCAGTTGCTTTCCCCTAGATAAATCTTTGTGTATGTGTGATGTTTCCTTTTGCATGTCTATGATTCTTGTTTTAGATAATGAATTAACTTCCACAGATGAGTAGAGTAGCTTCAAGTCTTGTGATTTAGTAAATTTCATGAGTAGTGTTGAATCTACACATTAATTTATACATGGTATCAGAGTTGGAATCACTATAGAGAAGATATTTTGAAGTTGTCATTGCAGGAGATTCGAATTGTAGATCAGTGTTGCAGGATTTTTTCAGGAATGAGAAGATGGCTTTCAATGGACTCAGGCTCGAGTATACCTTGGAAGGCACCTCGAACTTTGTTGCATGGAAGGACCGCATGGAAGCAATATTGGATGATAAGGGGTTTCTAGAATACATCAAGACAGATGTAGAAAAACCCCAAGCATCTGACGCCTAGAATCTTGCTCGAATCTCCATGAAAAATAGACTTTGTTCGCAATGTTGAAAGCATTGACAAAATTGTTCGATGTGACATAGGCAAGTTCCCTCTACGGACAAAGGCAACCCCTCTAGCCCTAGAGTGGGTCTAGTCACAGCAAAGAAAATACCAAAGAAATTTTCCTTAGAAAGTTGATGTCATGAAGGCCCGCCTTCAAATCATCGTTCGATGAAGTCCCTGTTGTGCTGCTCCAGCTCTCATTCTTCTAATCACTTGTACCTAAAAACAACATACAGAGCAAAACCATGAACATAATAGAGTACGACCAAAACAATATACTTAAAGAGTCAAGGAGCTTCAAGCTATCACTATGCAATTCGACATAAGATATAGGAAATAAGCTATTGATTTGTATTAATGTAAATTGAAGTAAAACTTACAACCAAGCCTTGACGTCATAAGTCTCCTTGAAGGGTCCTGTCAGCATGTCTCTTCAAGCATTCACTCATGAACAGTCTCCCAAAAGGACAATCAACTCTCTCTTCTACCCAAAAGGTTAATGCTAGAACATTCTTATAATCAAGCCAACTCCACTCAAAACCATCCCGAGCTAAGCTATATAAGAGGCTACTTCCACACTCTAGCAAAACTCTCTACTTTTACTGTTGAATTCTTAAACTCTGAAGCTACCAAAAAACCAGATGATCTTAGCCATGGAGGAGGTATTTATAGGAGGAGGAGCTCCCATAAGAGATGGGAGAAAGAGCTTATCCCTTTGAAAGGTTTCACAAAAGGTGGAACAACCATCCCAAAGGAGAGAGGCGAGCTCATCTGATCCAACAACCAACCCTAGGACCGCCCATGAAGCTGTTACACTTCGAAGCTTCAACGATTTGTTTAAAAAACTTGCCAAAAGTAGCTTGTCGTGAGTGCAACACAGAGACAGAGTGAAGACTTTGCTAGGGCTAGTTCAATCTTAGACATCTTCGCGGATGGAACAACTGCTGACCGGCGACGACCCAACAACATAGGTAAAAAAGGGTCTGCTCCAAGAGTAGTGAACTGAGGTATTCTTCCTAAGATGACAAGGAATACAATGACACATAATTTTCAACATGACACAAGGCAGATGTCAATAACATGGACCGGCAGTGTCCAGGATCAGGGAATGCGTGGTTGGTGACAAATTACTGTGTAACAAATGCCTCCTAAAGCATGAAGGCCGAGAGAGTTGGAGGGGTGAAATGCTTTACGAATCCATAACTCAAACAGAACACCATCACGAAGAACCTGCAAACGCAAGTACAACTGATATCTTTGATAACTTGTGACATAGGCAAGTTCCCTCTGCAGACAGAGGCAACCCCTCTAGCCCTAGAGTGGGTCTAGTCACAGCAAAGACAATACCAAAGAAAATTTCATTAGAAAGTTGATGTCATGAAGGCATACCTTCAAATCGTCATTCAATGAAGTCCCTGTTGTGCTGCTCCAGCTCTCATTCTTCTAATCACTTGTACTTGAAAACAACATACAAAGCACAACCACGAACATATAGAGTACGACAAAAACAATCTACTTAAAGATTCAAGGAGCTTCAAGCTATCACTACGCAATTCAACATAAGATATAGGAAATAAGTTATTGATTTGTATTAATGTAAATTGAAGTAAAAATTACAACCAATCCTTGATGTCGTAAGTCTCCTTAAAGGATCCTGTTAGTATGTCTCCGCAAGCATTCACTCATGAACTGTCTCCCAAAAGGACAAACAACACTCTTATACCCAAAAGGCTAATGCTAGAACATTCTTACAATCAAGCCAACTCCACTCAAAACCATCCCAAACTAAGTTATATAAGAGGCTACTTCCACACTCTAGCAAAACTCTCTACTTTTACTGTTGAATTCTTGAACACTAAAGCTACCAAAGAACTAGCTGATCTTAGCCACGGAGGAGGTATTTATAGGAGGAGGATCTTCCATAAGGGATGGGATAAAGAGATTATAACTTTGAGAGGTTGCATAAAGGTGGAACAACTATCCCAAAGGAGAGAGGCGAGCTCATCTGATCCAACAACCAACCCTAGGACCACCCATGAAGCTATTACACTTCGAAGCTTCGACGATTTGTTTAAAAAACTTGCCAAAGGTAGCTCGTCGCGAGTGCAACACAGAGAGAGAGCGAAGACTTCGCTAGGGCTAGTTCAATCTTGGCCATCTTCGCAGGTGGAACAACTGCTGACCCGCAATGACCCAAAAACATAGGTAAAAAAGGGTCTGTTCTAGGAGTAGTGAACTGACGTATTCTTCCTGAGATGACAAGGAAGACATAGACATATATTTGCAACATGACACAAGGCAAATGTCAATAACATGGACCAGCAGTGTCTGGGATCAAGGAATGCGGGGTTGGTGACAAATTATTGTGTAGCAGATGCCCCCTAAAGCATGAAGGCTGAGAGAGTGGGAGGGGTGAAATGATTTACAAATCCATAACTAAAACAAAACACCATCATAGAGAACCTGCAAACGCAAGTAAAACTGATATCTCTAATACATGAGTACATAGTGAAAGGAAATACATGTGCATAAGGCATGGGTGCAGGATCTGTGGTATGGACACAACCATCCAGTCAGAAGGACCATATCAAAGACTCAGGTATGGTCGCAGCCATCCAATCAAAAGG
>APFE031594572.1:43056-54674 GCA_000404065.3 Pinus taeda | reverse complement strand
ATATTAAAATGTTAATTGGAAAATATAATAATCATAAGTTAAAATTATAGTAAATTGTTGTATTGAATTTAGTAGTGTCTAATAATGTTGATTAGTTTATTTTATTTTTTTTAAATTGAAGCTTTATATTATTCAAAAATTAGATTTCCAAAATACATAGATTTTCAATTTTCACCTTGAGGATTTGAAATTCCTTATTATCCATCTCAACCCAAGACCAGGATTGATCCTCCCACAAAAAATAGGCCTCATAATTCATACAAAAATTATAATTGAAACCCTCAAGTACCCCATGGATGCACATGAATAGTAGGCATGAAGGCTTGATGACCAAAAGTGTCTAGAAAGGTTATAACTAAAACCCTTAGATACTTACTGGTAGAACAACAACTATAGGAACGTAGGAATGGTGAGAAAAAGAGCCCATATAAAAAAACTAAGACATAGGCGATTGAGACCATACAAACTGAAATATGAGATAACCCACTGAGGGCTAAAAAGCACATCAAATGAATGAGTAACCGATTCATTGTGTCTAAGGCTAGTTGTAGAGACACTGGCCATTTGAAAATATAATCCTTCTTAGAGGAGGATATTGGTAAGAACTCTCGCACTAGAACCCAAAGGGTCCATAAGATCACCATTGTTAGACTCACGCAATGTGGTCCTCCACATATGTCGAGTGGGAATAGATCCTGCAAAAAAACCTTTGGTTTCTGATTATGCATTTGATATCTTCCAGGGAGGAGAAGACATTGTATCTCTCTATTTTCTTATCGACAAGCACCAAGCCCATCAAACTTTTCATTTTCTATTGCAGAGAAATTGAATTCAAGTATTGCTTCTTCCTGTCCCTCTTGTGACCAAAGACAAAAACCCATTTTGAAATATCATCAATCAGCTCAGACTAAGAATGGAATTGGCACTCAATCCATGTTTGAGTCTCTAACTATATAAGTTCTTTCTTGTCTCTAGTGGAATGACATTAAAGTAGGAGATTTCCTAATTGTGGGAAAAAATCCTTGTCCCTCTCTGCCCCTGAAGGGAATTGTGACCTTCCCATTTTTGGTAACACATTATTTGTCTAGGATACATAGTTGCAACACAAAAGGTATACTTAGAGCATTCATTGAATCTCTCTTGACCTATAATGAAGCAAGAGAAGATACTAGATGAACCACTTTCCAGACCCAACCTTAAACCAATAACATCATCCTAATACCCCCACACAAATGATTCAGACTCTACCAATTTTGCAAAAGAAAAGACATTGAACTCACTTCCCTCAATAGATGTCGCACATACTAAGACCATGATACATTGAAATATACAAAAATATAACACCATACTCCAGATACAATGCATATACATTGTGATGTAGTGCCCAAATACCAGACAACTTGACACATAGCTAATGTTGTTCTTTCTTAAGACTCAAGAGCCCACATAGTTTCATTACAACTAACAATTTTTCTTTTAGAGCTCCCTAATGACTCCAAGAGAAAATTACACCAGAAAAAAATTACTGACCTTTGACCTCTAATAACTACCAATACCCAAACTATACCATATAGATGCAATAACCCTTACAGAGAATATCTTAGCCATGAGATATGGAAAGACCAAAAAATAAAATAACACTAGATAGATGACTGATAACTTGCACATAAGAAATTGTTTACGAACCTCACCAGACCATTTTCAAGCTTGAAGTCCTACAACCGTGTACAATTCCCATTACCTAGAGAGCTCCATTATAGCACCTGTTGTCGCATTTCACGACACCCTTAGCACAAGTGCTTCAAGTGACATAAAAAGCTTCCTAGAGACAACCTCTAGGTTGATTGTAGACCAGTGCCTAGGACATCTTAAAGAGAGGAGGCATGGAAGATTATGAAAGGGGTTTTTGTTGCATTCCAATTGTCACAAATTTAAGAAGATCATAAAGGGGGTTTGGTTAAATAGCCCCTTAGTAAGGTAAACTCAAGCCAATACATGGATCCAAATGCATAGGGGGTTAAATCACGGAAACCTCAAAGAGAAATGTCTTTTATGGTGGCCGACACACAACAAAAGGCAGCCTCAATATTGGTGTTGCAGTAAAATGAAGAGGAAGAAAAAGAGGAGGGTAATTTGATGCATAGGGTTGTAAACAAGACAGAATCCTAAGCAACAATATTCCAGCAGAAGTATAGAAGACTGAGGAGAAAATATGACAAAAATAATATAGCACTAATTAAGGTCCCAAAATCTATATATCATGAGTACTCTTATCGCTAAAAAGTGTAAGTAAATATGTGCTCATACAGGTACTATAGGTTATGGAATAACACAAGTAAATTTGTAATTACTACAGGTACTATAGGCTATTGAATAACACAAATAAATATGTAATTACTACAGGTATTGTAGGATATTGAATAACACAAGTAAACCTGTAATACACATAGGTACTGTTCTCTATATAGCAGCAAAATACACAACCATGAAATCATGAGACTGACAAACTTCATTACACAATTTCAATAGAAGAAGAAAACATATATGAAAACAAGATTGGCAGAGGGGAAAACATATTGTGCATTTAGATGAGTGGAATCAAAAAATAATTTCATTAATACTCAAAGGGTCCCAATAACCAGTCCATTACATTCAACATGCATCGCTTTGATCCCTTCTGAATAGGGCATTTAGAACCAAGATTTCCATCTCAGAATTCAGACCCCCGCGGGTGTGAAATTTTGGAACCTTTTCTAAGTCTTTCTTCCCCCTATTTATAAGAAGAGGGGGAGCTATAATTAACAATTACAAAAATATCCCTGCTCGAGCTCCAACCATCTGCTAGACTAGTTATCTTAGCGTGCAAGGCTCAACTGCCCAAAAATGATTTCATCGGGATTTGATTCCCTTCTTGGAAACAAACAGAAATTACAGAATAATTGGAAAATAAAGAAAATTGAAATATGATGGAAGTGTCCCTCTGTTGTTCTTATGAAGGTCTTTGATCAGGCCAAGTCTTTGTGCTAATGTGCCTATTCTTGCAGCCTTGCTGGTTACCGTCGCTTTCATCTTAATTGCCTGACTTCCCCAATCTCTATAGCTGATAGCGATCAACTATGTTCGCATGTCACTGAGCATAAACAGAGTTAGTATGGACAGTGCTTCATTTCGTATCTGAGTGGATCTCCATGCTGAGCCATTAATCCTCCTGAACCTCCAATATTGATTTACTGTTGCACCTTACTTCATTCAATGCTTCAGCTGCCGACCCATCCACCCTCAAAATCCTATACCATACTATAGGGGCTTTACAAAAGTGAGACTTTTAATCATAAAGGCATTGCAGAAAGGCGAGTTCCATTTCTCCTTGGCTCCCTTTGGTTTAGCCCTTGTTTAAATTTCTTCTCGTATAACTGGGGAGCTATGACCAAGTGCTTAGTTCTCAGGCACCAGGGCCTTTGGTGGGAGAGAGTGTGAGGATGAGTGGTTTTCAAAGGGGGGCATGAGCGGTATGCAATAAGTGAGGGGGGGAAATGTAGGGGGACACGTAGCGGCGGGGCTTGGTGGGAAAACCTCTTTTTTGGACCCCCTTGCCGATAAAAGGAAACATGGAAGGTGGGGGACAAAAATGCCTGGGAGCCGTCAATCTGGGCGGAGTCAATATGGGTGATCCAGAGATGGGGGGTGTTTAATAGATATGCAGCCTTTGAAAAGGGACAAACATATCACAATTACAAGTCAAGAGGGGCTTTGGTGGAGGAGGGACCTTTGCTTTGGGCGATCATCGATTGTCGATTGGCGATGGGTGACATCATCACTACCACGTGTCACCTGGAAATGCCCTCTTAGGACCTTGAAAATGCAAGATTAACATTCCACGTGTCCTTCCGTACCACCACGTCATGCTAATGTCAGCTGCCATGTGTCTTTATCAAGACCAATCCTGTGTTGTCATGCGTCCTGTTGGGGGAGAGAGAAAAGGCCTGCCTCCGTTTGGTTTTTTGTTGATTTCCTTTGTAAATCTTTTTTCAGCCCTCCCGGTGCTTTACCATTAATCGTATTGCGAATCACGATATAGAAATTTTTTGGAGTTGCAACCTTGCTAGCGCGTTGATTCGCCGATGTGAGATTCCTTTGACCCTAAAACCCTTAAGTGCCGATTGCGATTTGTGATGTGCTCACGGAGTGAAATATCGAAAATCACTGTGTTACCTTGCTAGTATGTCTTGATTTTTTGGACCTCCGATCACCAATTGCAATTTGCAATGAGCCTAGGACCTCTAACTTTAGTGATCACCGATATTGGCGATCACTGATCACAAGTTTATTTGTCCTTTCCCCCACAGCGGATCTTAGGAAACTGTGATTACGATCAACCTTATCTTGGTGTCTTCCTCTTTATTTTCTAGCTTTCAAAGGGTCCCTTCAATCTACTCTAGGTTTTAATCTAGGAGTCCATTTTTGGACTTCCATATACAGTTGGAAAGCTTGTTCCGAGAACTATGCAATGGAGAGGGTCTGATTAAACTTTGAGAGCCTCTGTGGATTGGGAAATGGCTTCAACCTTGACTTATCTCTTTGGCATTTGGAAAACTAAAAACTCATAATGCAGTGAGTGACAACATTGGCTCCAACTGGGGACAATGCTTTGCTGGAAAGGTGCTGAGAACTTGCAGACTAGTATCCTTCACCATTGGGCATGGAGTCAGAAATATAATGAATCTGTATAATCAGAAAATCTCCATGGGGCTTCATCTGCTGGGAGTACTTTCCTCATCAAACTAAAATGTAGAAATAAAAATTCTAACAACTGTAAAGTAAATGTTCAGCTAGTGAGCTTATTTATATACCCTCCTAATTATATACAAGGGTTAATTCACCTAAGTGAGTTCAACACTCTAATGGAGCCACGCCAACATTTGGGTGCTCGACCTAATGCCTTCATGCTACTGAAATTTAAAAATTAAAATAAGCATGCACCATAAAAAATCTTCCAACAAAGGACGATGTATACTTCAGAAATATATGGAAGCTTGGTCCTTTAGCTTTGGGTTCTTCTTGAATTTTGTTTTGCTAGAAGCCTACTCCCCACTTGTTGGTGAACAACTCGCTTTGAAGCTCTATGACCATCTCATCCTCCTCTGAATAATATGAATCATAAATCAGAGGAGGTTCTTGATCATGTTCTCCAGCTAAACGATGTGCATCGTGGACCAAAGCCTCTTTGCTGACCTCCTGGTGGGCCTCCTCTTATTGTGCAACTTCCCATAACTGGGAGCGTTGTGGCTCTACATCACTTGACTCTCCACCTGAGTCATATTCATCACAGGAAGGAGAAACATCAAAGTCGGTTGAATCAAACCTCTAAGGGTTTATTTGCAGCTCGATGATGTTATCTTCATCTCTTTCTTGCTCATTGGGTGATGCTTCTTGATGCAAGTAGATTTCTTCTTGGAGCGGAGCTCCACAAACATATTTAGTAGGGTCATTGACCTCTGGAATGTCTTCATCATTAAAATGTGCTCAGTAATCTTCAAATAGAGCATTCAGTGGATATAGTTCTTTGCAATAGTGATTGAATGCTATGTGAAAACATTTTAAGGAACATATGTTGCCACGAGGTATTTTTTTATACCAAACTCTAGCATCCTCATCAAAAGAATACATGAACAATTTCATTTATACATCTTCAAGAAAAATACCCTGTTGTTCCATGCATTCAGGAAATTATTTGAGGTGCTAGGCATGCCTTCTTTCTGTACTTCCACTGAATCTAGGAAAATACAAATACCATTCATGAAATGCAGGGACATGATTGGGATAACCATCAATAGAAGAAAAATCAAGTGGGACAAATTTGTTGGCCAGGAATTCAGGAATGTCCATTTCGAAAACCTTCTTATATGAGTGATTTTAGGCTTAAAGGTAGGGAAATTTTTCGGCTACTCTAGCATCAAAGCGAGTATGAGGTTGCTTGAAAACCAGGATGATCAAACAGAGAAATGAATAGTGGAGTCACCAGGATGTTTATAATAGAATGAAATAGTGGAGTCACCAAGGTGAGAGATCTTCAACCCACACTTCCCTTGCTCACCTAACAAAGGAAATGTAAAAAATTGTCGTACCCAGGAAAAAATATTCTAATTTGGTCCCCGACAATAGTGCCAGAAAGATGTTGTCGTTTTTAACGACACCTGTAGCACAAGTGCTTCGGGAGACATAGAAAGATTCTTAGAGACAACCTCTGGGTTCATTGTAGACTAGTGCCTAGGACATCTTAAAGAGAGGAGTGCATGGAAGATTATGAATGGGGTTTTTGTTGCACTTCAATTGTCACAGTTAAAAACATAATAAAGGGGGTTTGGTTCAATAGCCCCTTAGTATGATAAACTCAAGCCAATACATGGATCCAAATGTGTAGTGGGATAAATTGAGGAAACCTCAAAAAAAAATGTCTTTAATGGTGGCCAACACACAACAACATGCAACCTCAAGATTGGTGTTCTAGTAAAATGAAGAGGAGGAAAAAGAGGAGGGTAATTCGATGCATAGGGTTGTAAACAAGAGAGAATCCTAAGAAACACTATTCCAGCATAAGTATGGAAGAATGAGGAGTTAATATGATAGAAACAGTATAGTGCTAATTAAGGTCCCAAAATCTATACATCATGAGTACATTTATCACTAAACAGTGTAAGTAAATATGTGCTCATACAGGGACTACATGCTATGGAATAACACAAGTAAATATGTAATTACTACAGGTATTGTAGGCTATTGAATAACACAAGTAAATATGTAATACACATAGGTATTTTTCTCTATATAGTAGGAAAATACACAACTATGAAAGCATGAGACCTACAGCTTCGTTACACAATTTCAATAGAAGAAGAAAACATATATGAAAACGAGATTGGCAAAGGGGAAAACATATTGCACATTTCTTTGATTGGAATCACCAAATAGTTTCATTAATACTCGAAAGGTCCCAATAACCATTCCATTACATTTAGCATGTGTCGCTCTGATCCCTCATGAACAGGCCATTTATAACCAATAATTCCATCTCAGAATTCAGACCCCTGCGGGTGCGAAATTCCGGAACCTTTTTTAAGTCTTTCTTCCCGCTATTTAAGGGGAAGCTAGAATTGACAGTTACAAAAATATCTCTGCTCGAGCTCTAGCTGTCTCGGCGTGCAAGGCTCTGCTACCCTAAAATGATTTCATCATGATTTGATTCCCGTCTTGGAAACAAACATAAATTACAGAATAATTGAAAAATAGAGAAAGATGAAAGATGATGGGAGGAAGTGTTCCTCTATTGTTGGTATGAAGGCCTATGATCAGGCCACGTCTTCACGCTAATGTGCCTCTTCTTGTAGCCTATCCGTTTCCTGTCGCTTGCATCTTAATTTCCTAACTTCCCCACTCTCTGTAGCTAATAACGATCAAATGTGTTCGCGTGTCACTGAGCATAAACAAAGTTAGTCTGGACAATGCTTCATTTCGTATCTGAGTGGAGCTCCATGTTGAGCCATTAATCCTCCTGAGCCTCCCATACTGATTTACTGTTGTACCATACTTCATTCAATGCTTCAGTTGTTGACCCATCCACCCTCAAAACCTTGTACCATACTATTGGGGCTTTATGCTAGTGTGACTTTTACTCTTAAAGGCGCTGCGAAACAATGGGTTCTGATGCTCCTTGTCCTCCTTTGGTTTAGCCCCTATCTAAATTTCTTCTTGTGTAACCCGAGGGTTGTGACTAGGTGCTTAGTTCTCGGGTGCTAAGGCCTTTGGCAGGAGAGAGCATGAGGATGAGTGGTTTTCGGAGGGGGCATGAGCAGTAAGTGGTAAGTGAGGGGTGGATGCGAAATGATGTGAGAGGGATACCTAGTGGCGGGGCCTAGTAGGGAAACCACTTTTTTGGACCCCCGCCTCACCGATAAAAGGAAACATGGTTGGGGGGGTTGCAAAGGCTTGGGAGTCATCGATCTGGGTGGAGCCAATCTCGGTCATCCAAAGATGGGGGGTGTTTAATAGATATGTGGCCTTTGAAAAGGGACGAACATATCACAATCACAAGTCAGGAGGGACTTCGGGGGAGGAGGGACCTTTGATTTATGTGATCGCCGATTGTCGATTTGCGATGGGTGACTTCATCACTTCCACGTGTCGCTTTTTGAGAGGTGGCACGTGTCACCCGTAAATTCCCCCTTAGGACCCTGAAAATGCCAGATCAGCATGCTACATGTTGTTTCGTATCGTCACGACATGCTGATGTCAGCTGCCATGTGTCTTTATCAGGACTAATCCTATGCTGCCACGCGTTCTGTTGGAGGAGAGAGAAAATACCCGCCTCCCTTTAGTTTTTTGTTGATTTCCTTTGTAAATATTTTTTCGTCCCTCCCGACGCTCTACCATTAATCGTATTGCAAATCACAATATCAAAAATTTTTGAAGTTGCAACCATGCCAATGCGCTGATTCTCCAATGTGCAATGCCTTCGACCTTGAAACCCCCCAGCGCCGATTGCAATTTGTGACGCGTTCACGAAGTGCGATATCAACGATCGTTGTGTTATCCTACTGGTATGTCTTTGTTGCTAGGACCTTTGATCACTGATTGCTATTTGCGACGAGCCTCAGACCTTTAACATTAGAAATCATTGATATCGACAATCACTGATTGCAAGTTGCTCTGTCCTTTCCCCTGTCGCTGCTCTTAGGAAACTGCAATTGCGATCAACCTTATCTTGGTGTTTTCCTCTTTTTTTTTCTAGCTTTCAAAAGGTCCCTTCAATCTGCTCTAGGTTCTGATCTAGGAGTCCATGTTTGGACTTCCATATACCGTTGGAAATCTTGTTTCCAGCACTATTCAATGGAGAGGGTATGATTAAGATTTGAGAACATCTATAGCTTAGGAAATGGCTTCAAACTTCATTGCTCTCTTTTGAACTTTAGACAGTTGAAAACTCATAATGCAGTGAGTGACAACGACACCCATTACTCATACTGACCTTCTACCTCAAATATGCTTCCACACTAGAGCACCCAATTCACCATCAACTCAGCAAAGATGCAAAGACAATAAGGAGAGGCTGAGTTCCAATCCTCGCCTCTTCTCCACCTTCCTCCAACGAGCTCCAAAAACTTGATACTTCCCTCAATAAATAGAAACACCAACTATTAATTCATATGCCACTACATGCAGGACACATCACGCCCCTCCATGCTTTAAATGCATATTACAACTAAGAAGAAATGGAAATTTCCCCATCACCTCTATGTCATCAACATTAACACACCATCAAGAATATTGATTAGTTAAAAATATAAAATAAAAAATATTGATAAAAATTATTATATTTAATTTATATAAAATTTATCTTTTATAAAACTCATATTAAGTAATGATTTTTCCTAATTTTATAGGAAATAATATTTATCAAATTCCTTTTTAGTGTAAGGTGCAACTATAATAAAGTGTTATAACAAACTTGGTAGTATCAAATAATTGATCCATACAAAAGAAGCATTAGATAACATGAGTAAAGGAAGCATAGTTACCATTGTCAATTATTCTTTTACTAGCATTTTCACCATGAGGCACAAAGCAACGCCGATAGGAGACGTAGACCCTGATTTCATCCCTGTTTGAGTAAAACAAAGCTTATTAGGAAGTTACAAGTGGTAGAGGAGGAGTGGTATCGAAGGTATGGATATCAGAGCTTTTAAAATGAGACAAGACAAAATACTTGTGATATTCAGTAGGTCTGTATAGTGACTTTTAGGTTATAAAGCAGATGTGTCTTTTCATAAAGTGGTTGTAGTTTATTGATTGGAGAATTTTGCAACACCAAAACTCAGATACATATAACATTGACCCTTTATAATAATAAACATATTATATAAACAAATTCTGAAAATTTTAAAGTGGTTGTAGTTTATCGGAAGTACAAGATGTCCCAGAATCGACCCCCTGGATTATCCCTGTATTTAGAACAAAACATAGTAGTGACCGTTTTATTAGATTTCACACAAATCTTAACAAATCATAGATAAAACCATAAAAATAGCCCCAAACCATTAGACAATATCCATACATACTATATAACAAGGATCAAACCATAATTTTCCAAGTGGAAAGCATAGATAGGTATCAAAGGTTTTCATATTAGAGGTTTTAAGATGACACACTTCACAAATTTGCAACATTACAAAGTTCTGACACAACAGACGTGAAATCACATTAAAGCATTATAAAAAAACTAATCGCATTCGCATATGATATTGGTAATCAATGATTATCAGAGGCGACACTATATGAAAGTTGCGATATGGGTGAATGCAATATCATGATGAATTCATTTTAATAATGATATCGGGTACATCACCAAATCGACGATCAATGATTTTATGTTGTTATATCAGACACGGGAGATTAGAGCAAATCAAAGATCGGAGGTGATACTATATCAACAACTGGTGGTTTTTTGATATCAGATATCAGAGGTTTGGAATGGCATGCCTTTGAAGAGTTCTGATTTAGCCGGGCACGACATATTTATAAAGTGTAGTTGATTATCAAATCGGGTTTGGGAGTCGAGTGACTAAACCACAAAATTTTCAATGGGGAAATTTCGATGCAAGAGGAATAGTGGAAACAAAGGTTAAACGTGGCAAAGACATGGGCCATATCGAAGGTTATGGATTATAGTGATATGAGAGTTTTGAAATTATGCACGACAACCAAACCTACGATGTAATATTTATGATATATAAGTGCGCTTGAATGGGTTTTTTGTTATGATTTATTAGATTGGGCCCAAACCTTTGGCCATGACCACTTTGTAATATGATTTAGGCCTAGGCATAGATATGGTTCTTTGTCTTGGGGGCTATGTAAGTAATACATATTGTACAACATAAAAATATTATATACAAATACAAATGACTATCTACAAAATAGAAATAAAATTAATGAAATAAGAGGATAATGTTCTATCTATAAGGCCAAGGAAGATGAGAACTTCCAATCAAAAATTAGATGGCATTTACAAACCAAGTGTCCAAATGAGTTGAAACAAACTATGATAAGTAGATACGAATACATCGAACTCATTTAAGCAATCCATATGATCAAAATCTAAAATTAATAATACTAAGCAATCAATTAAAAGGTCCCGATAATGGAATTTAAGTGAAAAAACAATATATTTACTTCTTGTTGTTATTTTTTATAACTTTCAATTACATTACACATATAATATAAAAATATTTTACTGGACTACATGCATATATATATATATTATATATATATATATAATATATATATATATATATATATATATAGCATAGTCCAACTTGTAGACCTAATAGCCTTTTTCATTTGAATTCATCAAAACTCGTCAATACAATTTCAAGTTTTTTGCTTGTTTAAAATACATTTTTGAATGCATAAATGGATTCAACACACTAAGAAAACTCTAGGATACTCGAATTATGCAGATTAAGCAATGTAAACTGAAGTTTTTGAAAAGTTCTGTTGGATTTTGATTAAAATTAACCAAGAAAAATGTTGTGAAAAAGACGATTTCATCTATAAATTAGACT
>APFE031594561.1:189602-200255 GCA_000404065.3 Pinus taeda | reverse complement strand
TTGGCAATACTACATGCACTTAAGAAATGGCGACCTTACCCAATGGGAAGACACTTCAAGGTAAAAATGGATCATGATAGTCTTAAATAATTTTTAGAAGAAATATTATCTTTAGAAGAATAGAAAAAATGGGTCACAAATATGTTGGGTTATGACTTTGACATCATCTATAGAAAAGGGAAGTAAAATTTTGTTGTAGATGCACTTTCAAGAAAGGATGAGGATGTGGAAGCATTGTTTTGTGGTATTTCTATTATCCAACCAGATTGGATAAACGAAGCAAGGGTGAATGGAAGAAGGTGAAGAAGTGCAAGGACTCATTCAAAAAGTTGCATAAGGTCCCAATTCAAACAATATTACCAAAACTTGAAGAGGAAGGAAAAATCATATTGGAACCTGGAGTAGTCACAGAAACAAGAACCCGATAGCTACGAAATCGATCAATTTTAGAGTATCTCATCAAGTGGAAGAACTTACCCGATAAAGATTCCACATGCGAGGATAAAAATTTTATAGAGAAGCATCAAGAACTACTCAAGCATTGAGGACAACATTTTTTGAAGGAGAGGGGCATGTTAGGCCCCTATACTACTAGTGTAACCCCTTATTGTTATTATTAAAACCCCCTTATTATATTGTTGCCATGTAGTCCCCATATGTTATATTGTGCCATAGAGCCCCATTGTTATTATGTGCCCTTACATTATTATTGTTATGTCGGCTCTATTATATTAATCCCTTAGACTCTATATATAGAAAGGAGGTCTTGTCATTTGTATCATCTAAGAATTGTTCATTTGTGTAATGTAAAGGAGGTTGCCCCCTCTAAGAGGTTAATTTCTAAGGCGTTCATCTATCTTTTCTATCTTTTTGTGAGCTGGTTTCATAACAAAATTCCTTATTTTGAATTTCTCTTCTCTATTTATAAACAATATCCCCTTAATGATAGTTTGTAAAGCATCCACTCAAAACATTGAGATCATTCTAATAATTGATACACATTATACCCCAAAAGGCCCTACTACTTTGATGATGAACTCTGGAAATTTGCATTCTCAAAATATGGCTCTTGCCATATTTCAAGGAGAGAATGTCAATCTCCTTTACTATTATTTTGAGTACATACAAAATACTCAATTTGTAGATGTTTAAACTATAACACTCACTATATGAAGAGAGTAATATAAAAAAAAGGCATTGTAGAATAGTTAGTAAAGACATCAAAACTAATATAAGGTGCATGTGCAATACATGCATATGAGGTATTTTGGATAGGTAGAGCTATATAAAGTATTTTGGATAGGTATAGGAAACAACCAACATGTCCAAGACATAGGTGAAAGGGATAAATACAAGTCATATGTAGTCTCTCTCAACTTTACAAGAATGTATTTAAGGGAATACTCAATAGGATTTTAGATCTTCGATAAGGTTGATTCTTATATGTTGGTCTTTTTAACAAGGAAAGGTCTTGAAAGATAATAGTCATATTTCTAAAACAACAACAAAAAATGTTTGTGTTTGTAATTCCTTGGTATGGCATACTAAATTAGAGATGTATGTCTTGTGTGTATGTTTGACATGTCCAATAAAATAATGCCATAGATAACTTATTATGGTCTATATTATGATGCACCCCATGGCAAAACTCGAATTCATCCCATAATCTCAAGACCTCTTTTTATATGCTTCAAAATTTCTTATGTATGCTTTTAATATTTTGCATTGTGAAGTTACTACTCCAATCTAATAATAGTGTAGGTACTAAAAAAATATGTTTCCAAAGCTTTTTCTTCAAGACGGATCCATTCAAAGTAGTAAGAATCATATTTCTGGGACCTTAAGTTGTCTACATGCATTGAACATAGCACTTTATGTGTTAAGAAATATAGCTTGAGGACAGAACTCGAATTCATACCATAATCACAAGACCTCTTGTTATATGCTTAACATTTTCATGTGTACGCTTTCAATATTTTGCATTGTGAAGTTACTAGTCTAATCTAGCATGCAAAAATAGCACTTGAGGTGTTTAGAAATATAGCTTGAGCAAGAGATTCTTGCATAATTTAGGTGTGAACATGCTAAAAGTAATTTCAAACAACTTCTAGTAACCACTTAGTAAAAGTGGGAAATAATACATATGTAATTTCACTTAAATAAATACAATTGAAAGTCAAATTTCTTATATTTTATTAATCTTAGAAATCTAAATGAAATATTCTAGAGATTTTAGAATACTAGCAAGTTAGATTTTTTCTAATATTATTCACACACCTCATTATTGAGATAAAGTGGGTGTTAGGCTTAAGAAGATAAGTTGATAATATTTGGGATTCTAGTTGTTAATATTTGGAAAATTAGTTGCTAGGGTTGAGGAGATTAGATATCTCTCTCAAAGAATAAATAAGAGAAGATGAAAGAATTTAATACACACATATTTGTACACCAAAAAGACTCAATATCAAGAGAGATCAATGGAGCAGATTCAAAGCACAAAAGAGGAGATGAGGTCAAGAAACAGGCCAAAGGTGGACTCAACTTAGTAAGGTCATATATTTTTTATTTTGTATACAATACAGTTGTTAGTTTCACAACTTTTATAGGCTTCCATGTAAGATTGGAATATTCAAACGAAAAGTTGATTTGAGGGTATAATTATTGGTGTATAATGTTTATGCTTTCACTCTTAATTTTAAGCTATAAGTGTGATCGTTGCATGATTAGAAATATTTATTCAAGTGATCAAATATGTTTAGATGAGATTTATTTAATTAAGAGAAACATGAAACAATAGTCAGATAGGGCTTTAAAAATTACATGGTATATAAGCAAGGTCTCTATTTGAGATCCTTGAGGACTTACAGTAGTAGATCAATTATAGAATTAAGGACTAGTAGTTAGAGGGTTTCGTTATTGTTGCTTAAAGGACTAAGCATTCTTGCAAGACAATTTTTTTGTTTTATATTCAGATTTGGAAGTTTGTGCAATTGATCATAGAGATGGAATTAGCCAGCCTTGGATTTGAGGACAGATTGGATTATGCCTCTAGCTTTTTTCCCTGGAAATCTACAGTGACATTGTTATTGGAAGAGAATGATCTCTAGCTTGTTGTCAAGGATGTTTTGCCTCCACCTACATATCCACAATAGATGGAAAAATATAAGAAAAAGGAAGTGAAGGAAAGTGGATGATCTTTGATGTTGTGAAGGTCACCTAATTCCTCACATATCAAAGAAGACAATGGCAAAGGAGATGTCCAATGTCTTGGTTAGCCTCTACTAGATAAATAACATTAACAAAAAGATGATATTGCAAAATAAAAGAAAATTTGTAGAGATGACCGGATCAAAAATTGCTATCAATTACTTGATGAATATCAGACATATGCTTGATCAACTTGCAGAAATTGGAGAGAAGGTTGCAAATGAAAAGTTGGTGAACATGGCACTAAATGGATTTCCATCTTCATCAGAACCATTTATCAAAGGTATTTGTATTTTGGAGAAGCTTCCTAACTTCAAGAAATTGTGGGATGATTGTATCAAGGGTAAATCTCAAATACAGTCAAAGACCAACAAGAAGGGTGATGATGACAACCTAACCCTAATTGTTCAAATCAAGAAGGGGTAAGATTAATGATCTAGCAAAGGTGATGCCGGAAACCTAATCAGCTAGCGGTTGGTGTGGAATGTGAAGAGTCATTGGGGTCCAAGAGACCACTTGGTATATGAAGACCAAGGGTCACAAGGAAATGTATAAATATGTAAATCTTCATGAATAAATTCAATTCACATTTATCTTTCATATCTGGTCCATTCCATTTGTGTTGTTTAACATGGTATCAGAGCAGGCAAACTTTTTGGCCCTCCTCCAATTTCAACTATTGGTTTTATGGTCTACTAATATGATCTAATTACTTGCTAATTTTAAGAGGGTTTTTTCATTTTGTTACCTCTAGCAATTTGAATTAACACCCCTTCCTACTTAATCCCGCTGACAGGTCTGACTTGTCAGATGTATTTATTTCCCAGCTCAGACATGTGCACCGAATTCTCTATCTACCTATCTTTATGTTATTCTCTTGTTTCTCTCATATTATTTTATTCCAAGCATGTTCTCTTGTTGTTGTGTCAAAAATTTTCTATTCTAACCCCATCATTACGTTGGGTCATTAAACAGTGTTGAAGCACGACTTGTTGTGAGCCGAATGTCGTTGGAGCATTGGACTGGAGTGTCATAAAGCTCCTACTAAGTGAAGGTTGAACGATTGGATTGATTATGTGCATTGGATTTTTGAATACTATAGTTTTTGTTGTGTATATGAGTGGTGAATGTGCATTGGTCATTCTTATTGAATGTTGGAGGGGTTACAAAATAAATTGTGTTGTAATCAATTTAATATTAATGCATGTCTGCATAGAGATAAGCATAGTTGTGCATGTCCTTACCTCATTGTACATTGTAATGTCCCTATCTTCGTGTTGATTCATTCCTTTTGAAGTATATGCTTGGAATTCCTTCTTATCTCCGGATCCATAGTGCCAGATTGTTGTCTCCAGAAATTTGTTTTTTGTGCATTTCTCTATCATCTACTTGGCTCAATAGAGATTATTGACCTTTCCAATAATCCCTAGTCTGGCATTTCCAACTCTGCTTAGCAGTCTATGGTTCATTAATCTTTGTTCACATTGTGTTTGAACGAGTCGATTCATTATGTACATTGGTTTATATGTGCACAAATTATTGTAATGTGTGAAGGAGGGAAGGAAGTATGCTTAGAAAAATCGTTGGTATCAAAAGCATGAGGCATGGTATATTTCTAGTTTTCATTCAAATTTCATGTCCTACATTTAGAAGCCTAGCCATGTTAGCATTGTATCCTTGACCAATGGATCCTCCACATTAACAAGTTATCTACAGTGTGTGAATTGTTGCTTCTTATATGATGCTTTCACAGTTTTCACTATTTGTATTTCTATGATCTTTTTCCATATCTACGAGATTAGCACCTGATCTTCCCTCGCAGCTGAGTTCAAGTTGTGGAGATCTACATCAACATTAGCTCGTATCAGCCACTTTGCGTTGAAGTAAGCTATTGTGCATAAATATTGGTTTGAAGCAGAAGAGAATTTAAAAGGTTGTGCAAATCCAAGAAGTCGACTATCAACATTTGTTGAAATCTATGCAATTGAGATATCTCTCAGCATGGTTCGGTAACGATGGGAGCAGAATTGGTGACGCAGTAGGAGTGTCAATTGGTGGTTGAACTGCACTAAGTTTACTATTTATAGTTGCTAGTGTTTATTCCTTTGGTTTTTTATTGTTCATGTGTGTTGTAAAAGAGTAGCAAAAAGTGTAATCCATTCATTCGTTATGCTTGTGCACATTATATATCCACCTAAATGTACTTCATTCAATCATTTATATTGTTAAATTATGGTCTCCCTATGGATCCATTCAAAATGCCACATTCAAATTTGTTGAAGCATTAAGATCCCTATGCATTGGTTCATATTTGAGGATTCATTGTTTGTGCTAAATATATGTTAGTTTGTGCTTAATAAAAAGTGTTGAATTGGTATGTGTATTGAGCTTTGAAGTGTGTGCTTGCTTAATTGGATTGGTTGGGTGATTGTTATAAAAGTATTGTAAAGATCTAGATAATTACAATAACAAAAACACACATAGAGTAAGGTTTTGATTGTGGTGGAGATGAAAAATCTTTGGAACCATTTATAATTTCACCTAATAGTTTTTTTTTAACTATTCCCATTTCGAGACTACTCCAAGCCCATTCAATTTCAAAGTGTTGGGTTTCCACATTCACATTCACGGAAAATTATCAAATGCCAACATTGTTAAAAGGTTGGCCATGTAAAAGATCCTTGTTTTGATCTTATCCTTGTAAGCATTGTGGTTAACACACTCATCATTCAAATAAATGCTTCAAAAACAAGCATTCTGCAAGAACAAATATTCATCTTGAATAGAATTCTTCTTAGCAATGTGCTTCAATAGCTAAGAAGATATTTTGCTCATTCCACATGATTTGTTCTAGACTATTGAAAAGTCTTGCACTTGAGATCTCTTAATCTTCTCACCTTGTATTTGGAATTTATGGTCATCCACAAGTTTCAAAGATGCATCAAGGGAGCCTAAGACACAACCTGAACCTCTTGGCCAGAGCTGTATACAGAGACATTGAAGCCCTTAAGCATGCCTTTGGTTGGTGGCCTTAATTAAACCACTGCATGTTGAAGACCTCCATTTTCCAAGTTGAAGGTCTCCCTCTTCAAATCATTAAGGATCACTTCCTCTAGCAGAAGACTTCATCTTATTTCCATATTTGCAAGAGTTCCAAGAATCACACTAAATAATCCAAGTTGAGGCCCAAAAGTCTCCCTTTTCATAAAAATTGGGAATGCTTCCTCTAGCATAGGACTTTAGCTTATTTCCATATTTGGAAGAGTTCTAGTAATTGCGTTGAGCATTCTAGTGTTGGTGGTCATCGTTAAACCACTCTCCATTGAGACATGAGTTCTCCCACCTTATACCTTCATTTGAGAGAGCACATTCAGCCTATTGCTTTCATGCATTATTGTATTTTTGGATTATATCTCTCTTCTAGGACTTTTATATACCCCTTCAGATTAAGGGGGGAATGTTGGACACCTAATCACTTAAGGGTTAGTTTGGAATGTGAAGAGTCATTGTATTCCAAGAGACCACTTGGTATATGAAGACAAAGGGTCACAAGGAAATATATTAATATATAAATCTTTGTGAATAAATGCAATTCACTTTTATCTTTAAAATATGGTGTATTCCATTTGTGTTGTTTAACATGTGAGGGAAAGAGTAAGGAGTTGCCCTCACAGCCATGAAAGAAGGACTTGAGTAAAATCAAGTGTTTCATTTGTCATAAATTTGGTCATAATGCATCATATTGTCCGAAGAAGAAGGGTAAGGGAAAGCCTTAGTGGAAACAGGTAGCAGCCTTTGCAAAACCTCAAATGAATGAGTTTTCTACCAAGTTTGAGAAATATTTCTTAATGGTATTTTTCCTCTCTACCAGTACATTTACAAGGAACACTTGGAAAAGTAAAGACAAGGTTGCAATAGTGATCAAGGATGCAAATGGTATGCTCAAGGACTACGTTATGGACACCACAAGGATGGAATATATCAAATGTGCCTAGAGAAAAAGAAATTATAAGTAAAATTGGATTTTTTTTACCTTTAATTACTTTACCTCTTGTTGTGGTCACCAACAACCCCCCTCTTTTGTTTGGTATTAGCAATAACACCAAGCAAATAGGGGACCCTTAGTAAAAAATTCAAACAAACATCCCCATGAACATTTTTGTTTTTCCTTAGAATTTTATCGCAGCAAAGCAAAGGAAACACTTCTTTTATGAGCATAACGAACCACGAAGAAGCGATGCTAAATTCATCGCATCGCATTTACCATAAGCGCTCTTAAATGAAAAGCTTAAGAAATCCCCGACGGCCGATGTGCAACGTCGCATATCGCAGCAATCGCGTAGAGCAGAACACAATGACTAACATCTGCAATCTGTGATTTGCGATCTGTGATCCACAATCTGCGATCTGCGATATGCAATGATCCGATATTGCGATACCACAATATTATAACACAAATCTGCGATCTGCGATCTGTGATGAGCGCGAATTTTGCTCAGTACAACATTCAAAAAAAGCTGTCCACTAATCAGAATTAAGCGCGCGCCTGTGAAAAACAAATTAATGATTGTACGAATGGCTGCTTTTCGTTTTTTCGAAGAGTCAGTTCACTTTGAATGTCATGATTATACACACGCAAGATATGAAGCTTTCATATCAATCTTTATTTTCAATTACTCTTTTCCTTTACGCAAACTATAAAACAGGAGATAACATGGAGCAATTTTTGCAGGAAACATCTAAGGAAAAGGGGAAAGCACCGATGCTCGAGAACACAGAAGAGACCTCTTCAGAAGCAGGAACCACATACGATAGGACTACAGATTCCAGAGTATCACTCAGCAGATGCTAACGACCGATAGGTCATCTGAAGCTCAGAATCAAAGGCGCACAAAAGCAGCATGATTACAAAGATACCTGAAGCTTACACACCAGAAAAGCCCGGAATGAAGAACGAAGGCAGTTTTCAATCCAGAGAATTGCTCGGAAAGTAAAGCCTTCTGACTCATCAAGTCATTCGCAAAGACAGAAACCGAAATAGCAAAAGCAGAACCAGTTTGAGGGAAATTTGGGTTATTACCAAGTATACACTTAGTCAACGGGAGATTCTCTAAAATATCTGATAGTTTACCAAAAAGTGGTGCCAGCCCTTGTTACTGCTATTTTTATAGCACACACGAAAGGGAAAGGAAACCAACCGACTCTTCTCAGACGAATGCTGCACACTCACAGCACTAAGGAGCAAATACAGAAATAGTTCAAAGTTAGATTTAATTTTAGAAATAATTTGCTTTATCAGAGGGACGGTCATTTGAAAACCAGATCCCAAATTTATGTAATCAAGTTAATTAGTTAGCAGTATTTAAACCCTTCTCAGGCATTTAGAGAAGGGTCCGGAGATTTGTCAAAAACTCGTCCTCAGAACATGCACTTTTGCGCCCTCAGAGGTGGTTTTGATGAATTGATGGATCAAGGTTTATTAATGTTTGCATCTGATGTCTGCTACTGATGTTGCACTTTTGTACTCTTAGTAGATGTTAGAACAAGGAGAGATAAATCATTATTGCTTGAAGCCTGTGAGTGGAACCAGTCATAAATGGTACTTTTATCTCTTGACTATTCCTGCTTATGTTCTTTAAGTGATTTATAGTTTCAGTTATTTATATGTCATTGTATGAGTGTATGAGTTATCATTTGGCACTTTTGTACGGTGGAATCATATTGTTTATGCTTGACATATGAGTAACTTATTATGCGATATGTTGTTCATAACTGTTTTGTCTAACTTCTTATGCAAAATAGTTTATCTTTAATGATTTCTATTCTTATGATCGCTGAATGATCTTTATTACCAGTTATTGTTCGAAATATTTTTAGATCGCATAATAGGAGATATATACCCCGGGTTAGTGTAGATTAGATGTGTTGATTCTCACTAGATTACAATAGCATAGAGTTAGTTTAAAGAGTCTAAATTAGATTAGCTTTAAATTCCTCTTAGATCAGCATAGTTCAAACTCTACACACACACACACAACTAAGGTTGGGAAACTGGTCCCGTCATCCCCAGTCGGACCCGCTACACCAAACGGATAAGGAGCTGCCAACCAAGGTCCGGACCGGGTGGGTATCCCCCTTGTTTTCGACCCAATTTTCGGGGCTTCAACATATTTGGCGCTAGAAGGAGGGCTGAACTATGAATGGCACCTAAATCAAAATCTAAATACCATTCTGAGAGTAAATCACCCTCATCAACTCCCCCGACTTCCTCAGAACATTTAAATTCAGAATCAGAAGTCGGTCAAATAATACCCACTGCTACATACCCTAACATTTCAAACCAACCTATCATCGAACCCCCTGAAGTTCAAACTCTTATTCACAAACTCCAGGGATTTTCTATTTTTTCGCTAGGGTCTGATAAATCTCAAAGCAGCATGACTTCGCAATACAATCCTGCTCATCCCCTGACCAGGTTAAAGAGCGGAAAAGTTGGCATCCAGCCAACTGAACTCCCTCTTCCCACAAGAAAAAGAGGAAGGAAAACATCACTACACTCTAACAGTGAGACTCTGTCATCTACATCATCCATCTCAACCCCCTCACCGTGAAGTCAACCGCCCACATCTTCATTCCAAATCACTCATCCACCTTCCACAACCCCTCTTCCCCAATCATCCAAGATCATATTATCTTCATCTTCACATCCTAGCTGAAGAGCACATTAACAATTTCATGTTCTTTGTCAATCTCAACGGAGTTACCAATGAAGATGCTGTGGTCCGGCTTTTTCCCTATACGATGCAAGGAACTACCGGGTCATGGTACTTTTCATTACCTTCCGGGTCTATAACGAGTTGGGGCATCTTTCAAAATCAATTCCTCACCAAATTTGGTGATGATAGATCAATGACAACATTAATCAGTGACCTATCCAATATTAAAGTCGAAACTAAAGAACCCATCAAAGATTTCAATTTAGGATTCAATAAGATTCTCAACAAAATGCCCACTGCTTCCCAACCTAGCGAAGAATTACGATGTGAATGGTATATCACAGCCTTACCATAAAACTTAGCAGTCTTCGTAGATAGGGAAAATAAAACAACTTTAGTTGAAAACCTAACAGAGGCGATAACAGTAGAGAAATGTGTTATAGATTTGGAGAAGACATCTGCGATAGAAGAACGCAAGTCTAAAAAGATCACCTTTAAGGAAGACCCCAAGAAGAAACAGATGAAAGATCCTTTCAATTTAGAAGGGTTGCAGAAAGTATTAAAGACCATGTCCAATGAGATGATTGACATAAAGAAGCAAGTGGCAGAAACTTCTTCAAAAATGCCCTACAGAACTTTTAAAAGAGGCCCTTCAATGGATACGAAACCACCCAACGCTATCTCAAATGTCGAATCCGAAGAAGAGGAAGAAGAAGAGAGAACCATTGAA